>JAXGGA010018688.1:0-21558 GCA_038373865.1 Uloborus plumipes | reverse complement strand
ATTTGAACAATTTTTGGTTCAACTTTGAGCCGTTCAAACAACCTGTCCCGCGATGCTAACTTTTGAGTGAACAGTCCGATTTCAACAAACTTTTTTTTGTTCGAAAGATCTTTTCAAGGATACTTCATTCCTGTATCTACATTTTCGATTTGAACAATTTTTTGTTCAACATTGAACCGTTCAAGCAACCTTTCCCCCCTAATAACTTTTGAATGAACATTCCGATTTGAACAAATTTTTTTTTGTTGGATAGATCTCAGCGATTACAACTTATTCCCATATTTGATTTTTCGAGTTGAACAATTTTGGTTCAACATTGAACCGTTCAAGCAACCTTTCCCCCCTAATAACTTTTGAATGAACATTCCGATTTGAACAAACTTTTCTTTGTTGGAAAGATTTCGGCGAGTACAACTCATTCCCATATTTGATTTTTCGATTTGAACAATTTTTGGTTCAACTTTGAACCGTTCAAACAACCTGTCCCGCGATGCTAACTTTTGAGTGAACAGTCCGATTTCAACAAACTTTTTTTTGTTCGAAAGATCTTATCAATGATACTTCATTCCCGTATTTACATTTCCGAATTGAAAAATTTTTCGTTCAACATTGAACCGCTCAAGCAAGCTGTCACCCCTAATAATTTTTGAGTGAACAGTCCGATTTAAATAAACTTTTTTTTTTGTTCGAAGGATCTCAGCAAGGATACTTCATTACAGTATTTAAATTTTCAATTTGAAAATTTTTTCGTTCAACATTGAACCGTTCAAGCAACCTTTCCCCACCTAATAACTTCTGAGTGAACCATCCGAATGGAATAAACTTTTTTTTGTTTGAAAGATCTCGGAGAGGTTTATTCCCTTATTTCGCTTTTTGGTTTGAACCATTTTTCGTTCAATATTGAACCGTTCAGAAAAAAATTTAACATTAGCGCCTACGGGGAATTTAAGTTGAATGTTGATCCTGGAACTTAAAGTCGGATTTCCTTCAAACTAACTTTGTAAAAAAAATGGTTTTGATAAATAATGTTTGTAAAGTACTTTTCTGAATAATCTTCTGTGAGGACTCTGATTCCGACTCCGACTCCACAAACATGGCGGAACTGCAGACTCAGAAAAAAATGACTGACTGTGCAGACGATTTTTTGTTTATTTATTCATTTGTGTTATTGTATTTATTACTATTATTTTTTTTTGGCAGACGATTTTTTTTGTAACAAAAGTGTTTCATTCACGAAGGCATTTTATTCTTTATTTATATTTAACAACTGGCAACGGTTTAAAAGTGAAAATCGAGACATTTTATCGACGGACGAGTTTTTTTTCCTTTCTTTGATAAAATGTGTTTTGATGTACTTTGTACTTTTAATTTTTTTTTTTTTTTTTGAAAACGATTGAGGAATTTTTCTATTTTTCTGCGGAAGAACTGTAACAGTTACATTCTTTAAAAGGTGCGACAAAACTTCATTTATTCATTTATTTACTTTTTATGTCTCTATTTCATCTGATGAGAGTGGTATATTTTGCTTTTAGAAATCAGCTTTAAGTGCTAAAAAGGTATGTTTGACATAATGTTTAGTCTCAGATGATCAGGAGAATAATGATCAGATGCTAGAATGCCGATGTCGATGTACGGGAAAGTAGGCTCGTTTAGTTCTTGACAGAACTTCTTGTTAACAAACTGAAAAACTGTCTAAATGATCGATAGGTTCATTAGAGAACACGATTGTGATTCATATTGCGTAGCGTACTATGAAATGTGTCAATAATATTCAAATTATACTGTTAAAAAAATATTAAAAATCATAGGTTAATGTTATTTTTAAATCTATTTTAATTTTTATTCTAAGTAATGAATGCTGTGAAAGAAGGTAAAGAGATTTTGATGCATTTGTGTTGTGGCATTAACAGGAAAACCGGGAAAATTTTGATAACTTGTCGAACCTGGAAACCGAACCGAACCCAAAACTATTCGTTTAAAAGTATAATAAAATCTCATTAAATCGAATACTGATATAACTAAATATCCGCTACAACGAAGTAAATACGAGTATCTAAACAATTAAATATCCGTTATACCGAGATAAATGTTCGTGGCAGTGCAATATCTTTGAAACGGTTGGAAGTCAATTTGTCATTTCTGTGAAAAAAGGAATTCATTTTGCCTCATTAATTTTCTAATAATTGTATCAATTTTCAGTAGTACAGTGAAATCCTATTACAACAAGTACCAATGCAACGAAACATCCGTTTCAACGAAATAAATTTTCAGTCCCGGTTTAATACCGGACATTGCGTGAATTCTATTACAACGAAATCCTCTTTACAACAAATAAAATTTGCTCTCTCTTGAAGGTTATTGTAACGGGATTTCACTGTATTGAGCAATTAATTATGTGTTAAGGATTTCAGTCTATATTTTAAGTACTGTTTGACTTTTTATGAAGCTCTACATTCTGCGAATTCGCGCATGCGTCAGGTCCTTTCGGATTATATTAGAATAGGGGTAATAAGAGAGTTACCGGTGTGAGAGTTTTTTTTTTTTTTTTCAGTCCGGATTCATTTATTAGAAGCATCGGTTTATCGAAGCATTGGTTGTAATATCGAAACAAGCAGAAATACTGCTTAGTGCATTTTCTCAATTAAGCTGTCACCTCTTTTTAAAATAGAATCGTTCAACGGTGATTGTCGCGGGATTCGAGAACGAACAATGCAATTTATTTTTTAAAAAAGTTATGGAATTCTATTGCAAGAAAATTACCGTTGCAACGAACAAAACTTGCGATGCTTTGAAATTCATTGTAACGGGATTTTAGTCGTGCTCGCATGGCTAATGTTTACCAGAATATAAGTTGCTTTATGACGAATATAGTGTATCTGGTTTTTTTATTGTGGAAAATATTTGAACCTCGATTAATAAGAACCTTCTTTGTAGTTTGATATCTCCTCTGTCCCTTGCTGCATATTTCGAGTAAAACCTTACAGATAGGGTTTTTCCCCCTCCTTCTAAAGCGCTTATCACTTTTTATGAAGCATCGACGGCAAGTTTCTTTATGGCTTCCGCTCAATCTAATCGGCTCTTTTTAAACTCCCCTTTCCCCAATTCATTTAGATTCTCGAACTTTCTATTCGCTCTCTCTCTCTCCTCTTTTACAAAAAGAGATTGGAGAGGGAGGGGATGGGGGAGATATAGAAGAGCGCCACATTCCTGTCCCAAGTATCGGTTTTTAAAAGGGCCCCCCCTTCACGGAATATTTTTCTCTGGGATCTTGTTTTTCGCGAGTGCAGCAGCAGCGGAGAGCGGAGGTAATTTTTCGATGGGGTCTTTTCAGAATCCCCTCCTCACAGAGGGCTTTTGTACGGGCCGTCTGTCTGTGTCTGGGGGGAGAAAGAAAAATCGGCCGACTCGACGAAACGTGAGTTCTCTTCTCGACACATAAGGGGGTTTGTCATCGCTTTTGCCCTGTGGGACACAGAAGGCCCTTCTGTCTGATGGTGTGTATGTGTGGAGAGCCTTCCCCGATGGGTACCGGTAGAAGGTCAGTCCACAACCCCGAGTGTTTTTTTTTTTTTTATGCCAGACGGCAGAGCCCTGTTGTTGCCAAGGCAGCTAAGCCTCGAAAGGATTAGCTTGGAATGGTGTTAGCGCCGTGTTCGAAAAGCCTCTCTCTCTGGAACGAAGCCAGTTATGTGCGTAAGTTGTTTTTCTGTTGCCACCCTTCTCCTGACGATAAGAGAGAGCTCATGCCAGAAGGAGCCACCGTCATGGGTTCTAAATTTCAACCGGAAATGCTGGGTGGAGAATATCCAGCAAATGCCGAATTCGAGACAATATTTTCCATTGCCTCCGACCGAAGCAGGGCCTGATTAAGGCACAGGCCAACTAGGCCTGGGACTGGGGCCTTATCTTCCTAAGGGGCACCTAATTTTCTAAAAGCTGATGCGCAGCATTGAAGAACTATGTATTTTTTGAAAAGAATTTATGATTCACAATTTTAGAAATAAAAACAATCTCTTTTGATACTTAAAAGGCAATTTTTGTAAGAGTCAGACAGGTCAGATACATACCATTTTTGATTTCGCTCAAAATTTTGCAGCCTTAAGAAGGCAGAACCTGGTAGGGGGCCTCCAAAGTAGTGTCGGCCTTGGGCCTCACATTTATTTGGTCGGGCCCTGCTCCGAAGCAATGTGTGGCAAAAGTGCCGAAAAGAGCGAATTCTAGCGCGACTTAGTTCTTGTTTCGAAGGGGGCGTTGCTTAGGTGCCGATAATTTATTGGCGGTCCCTCGTTGGGGAACTCGGAGGGGGAAGCAATAGCCGCTGGAGAGGAGCAGGAGAGGAGAGAAATAAGAATGGCATTGAATATCTTCTAATTTTTTCAATCACTATCAACTTTGTTGATCTTGTGGAAGTACTGCCACCCGATTGTTAAAAATCCGAAACAAAGACACTGTTGAAATACGGATAATTTTTCTGTGGGTTGTTGTGAGAAACATATTTTTCAAAAACTTTTTCAAGATGTTGTTCCAGGCTCTTTATTTCAAAATTCTACTGTGCTGGGGGGGAGGGAGGTATTCACTCAATGCATTTTAAATTAAAAAAAATATATCAAAAACCACGCCCACATGTGAAGACATGAGTTTTTCAAAACCAAAGGAAAGAAGGGGCAATTGGTTCCCTTGACGCCTTTCATGACTGACCTGGATTTTGTTCAAAGTTTTGAAAGACAAAATAATTTCTTAAACATTCGAAAATAAACTGTTCAAAATAATTTCCGAAGTATTGAAGTACACACGAACAATGATTTTAAATCCAGCTTTTTAAAATATAATAATAATTAATTTGTACTGATGTCACTTGTTACACCTTTTGCGATTGAAAGATGTTAATTTTTTTAGCACTTTGACTGTAACCGAAAAAAAAAAAAAAAAAAAAAAACCGAGTGAATCATCTTCTGCACTTACATTTGGCAAATTTGGTTGAACAAGAAGTGTCCCAATGGATCGCTGAGGGAAACAGCTTTTACGGGGACATTCGAATAAGAGCAGAGTGGTATAGATGCTATACCGACCGATAACAGCAATGCTATTGCCTAGATTCGAATCCGGATCACAGGCTGAACTACTATGCCCCTGGTTAGCTCTGTATGTCATGTTTGTCATTTAAATTTTCTCGGGAAGGGGGGGGGGTGTCCAAATTTCGTAGGAAAAAAACACCACGCCCACTAATGTGTTTATACATCGATTTCTCAAAATCGGCTGGGAAGGGGGGTTTACGCCCCCTATACTGATGCCTCTAATAAATCACCGGTGTGATTTCTATTCAAATGTTTTATTTGTATTTGCGTTGCTTAGTAAACACTGCATTACAGACGAATGTCGAAAACCTTTTGATTTTTATGCGCATTCAAAGGAATAATAATGTTATCTCTTTTTTGTTGTGGCACTTGGGTTAGTCTGATGATAGTTCAAAATTCGTTCCTTAGATATTAATTTAGGAGGAAGGAAAGGTAAATTTTTGGGTTGAATTACTTTGTTTAACTTTTTAAAATTAATTCCCAGAAATTTTTCTGATGCCCGTGCTGTTTCCAAACATGATCCTCACTTTTATCCAACATGTCAGAATTTTTCCGAAAACGTAAATATTTAAATTCCAGAAAATTGAAAAATTGTTTACTGTAAAATACTTGAAATGATTTTCTCTTATAATTCATTCAACTTTTAGGGTTGTTCTATCCTTGATTAAATCGAAACAGGTTAGGGTTCTGTCAAAGAGCGCTATAAACTCATTAATTTAAAACGAAAATTGATCGAAACATAGTCCAAATTTGTTGCGTTTTAAAGATTCATTTATGTATTTATTTAATCAATTTTTATAAAGCTGATGCCTTCAGGACCCCCACTCCCCTGTTTATCAACCACCTATGACGACGAATATGCAAAATATTTATTATTACATTCCGCATGCGTCTTTCGATTACTCATGCTGCCTCGTCGGGCTTTTCCTTTGATGCTCTCTCTACAAAACTCGTCCCTGTGCAACGTACAGCTGCAGGGAGCCATCATCGTAATAGTCGACTCATTTCCCTTTATGCCTGCTTTCCATTTTCTTGATGTCTGATCAAATCTCTCTCTCGTTAATGGCACTCAGAATTTCTGGAAAATAGTCCAACTGTGGAAATAGAAAGTAAACTTTCAGGCGCATGAAAAAGCTTTCTTAAAAAAAAAACTCTGCTGTATGTACTCATTTGGGGGAGGGGGTGGGGGTATCCATTCCTAGACGCTCGGACAAATTAACTCTTTTTGATTTTTGGCAAAATTTTCGGGGGAGAACCCGAGAACCCCCTGCTTTAAGTTCAGAAAGATGGTCTAAATGTGCGTTTTTAAGACACCAGTTTCGTTTTTTCCCCCATTAACACTCCCCTTACCTTTACATAAGCTAAATGTTTTTTTTAGGACTTCAGGTTCGAAAAATTACGGGGGTGAGCGTCTGAAGCCTCTCTCACTAAAGCCCCACAGATATTCGTACATTCTCAAAACAATTTTTTGCCCCCCGCACTCATAAGTCGCAGTCGCCGCCACATCGTGCTATTAGCCATGTTTGGTCACGATTTTGTTCTCTTACGACTTATGCTATGGGAAAAAGTTTTTACATCTCACACATCCATATCGTTTAGAGTTTTGCTTTGCATGGTAAATAAATAAGTAAATCCTTAAATTAACCATTAATTATTAAAATATTAATTTACTCCAATTTTGAGCAGCATTTAAATATAAATCCTTTAATATGAGAACGAAAAGGATGAAGGAGGAGCACTGTCCTCCTGGTGTACTGTCTGATCTTCTTAGGTAAAACCTTCCGCTCATTTACACATGCGTCAGGTCTTCTCTGATCTTACCAAAATAGGGGTGTCAGGTAATATAACAACAAGGGGAAGAATAATAAAAGGCATTTTGAGCCGTATCAACAAACAACGTGGAACGATGTTAATTTCAAATACTTAATTTAGTTGACTGTGTCAAAAGGATATAGCAAATGCATGTTTTAAATTGAAAACTTCGGAAAGTTATCTGCCACAACTCATCACCCCTTTTTTAAGTAGAATGGTTGGCGAGTGCTAGGCGCGGCTTTCACGGACGGGCAGTAAACTCATGCGAAAATTTTTGTCTAGTTAATTCCGAATCCTCTAATTTTTCTACGATGTATTTCACGATGCATTTTGTTCATTTAAAAACGAGGGTGACGAGGTGATGTAAAACACAGTATACTCCCGATTATCGGCGGTCGCATTATCCGTGGTTCGGGTTATCCGCATTTCTTTCACACTTAATTTTCTTTTTTTACAGTGATGATAAACTGAATGCAAAAAAATGAAAATTCGTTATTGGTCGTGTTAAGTTCTCAAAGGTATTTTTTTTTTTTGCTTTCATTGTTGTCATTTTCAGCTGTTATTTAAGTTAATATGTTGTGTTTCTGAATTTTTTTGGCTATCGTATACACCAGTATCGTTTTTTACCTATTGTTCGATTATCCGCCGTTATCCCGCCCTATTCTGCTGATAATCGGGAGTTTACGCGTATTTGTGCTTTCAACGTTGTATTTTTGCTTTTAATATTAAATGGGTTTAATTCAAAAAGTCACTTCTTAAATATGAAGTGTTATTTTCTCGCACTGTGTGAGCATTGGTGAATATCTTTAAACGTCGTACACATTTTGTTTGTTCCTTGAATTTATCTCGCAACTTAAATTAATGTATCCTCGGCAGTTAACCTGTTTGAAATCGATTTAGTTTCGACTCTGTTATGACGTCTGGAAAAACAACGTTTAATAGCACTAACTCACAAATGAAATCGCAAGTTTGTGCGTTAAACTAGTTTTTCCTGTCGTCAATTTCCACGTATATAGGTAAACATTTTGTTTTACTTCGGCGGTTTCCATCAAATGAGTCCCCTTCTCGCGATAATATTTGTGGGATGTTAATAGGAATGTAAATATTTTCAAAAACTCGATACTTCTGAGAACCTTGAGCTTCAAAACAGTGTGATTTGCGGTTCATGTTACTCTACTGCCACAGCGGTGTTCTGAAGCAACAAATCGATGTCGTAGCGAAGATTTTTAGGATTTTAAATTGAAGTATTTGAAAGTTTTCCATTAGAATGTTGTTGTTTTTTTTTTCTGTGTAATATGGAGCGTTTATTGCCACTTTAAATGGTTTCAAAGTTGCTCGTTTTATAATGCACTTCACTCTCCAGGTTCCGCCGTACCTGCCACAAATCGTGGTTTATACGGGATGGGGCCCGGAAGAGCGCCCTGTTCTTTTGATCCAGATCAAGGACCGAGCAAACCCCTAGTCTAGTACCTCCAGAGGTATCGTTTCACTTGGAGGACTTTGTGACCACGACCCTTATTTTACGTCGCCCAGCCACCATAAGAAACGACGGTGGATCTTTGATTATCTAGGATCGAACCCGGGACCCTCCGGTTACGAGTCTGAAGCTTTGCCGATCGGACGTCCCTCCTTTTATAAAAAAGTCATCCCTCGCTGTATCGTGCTTGTAGGAAGACAACAAAAAGGCGCGATATGTCCGAAAACGCGAAATAACCGAGTTCAATAAAATGAATCTATTCAATTAAGGTACAAACTAGTGGCATGTGAACCAACTAAACGATTAGTTTCTCATCATTTTTCGACAATTTTCTTAATGAAAAGAAATGAAAATTAGATTAACAATGGTTCTTTTAAAATAAAAATAATATAATTTAAAATATTTCTGTTTTATGATGGAATTTCAGTTGAAAGTTTCAGCTTAAACTACGATGAATTTAGATAGATGGAAAACACCCCAATTTTGTTCATTGCGTGAAAAAAAAAAGCTTTTTCTTGGAAATGTATATATATATTTTTTCTGCATAATTTTTTTTTTCTTTTCCCATTGTGTTTCGGGTGACAAAGGAAAAGCGCGAAACATCCGAATTAGCGATATGACAGAGGGGTTACTGTACTTGCATTGAATTAGAAATTAGACACATGTCTGGTTAAGCTGACACAGAAACATAATTATTTGTTTGTTAGTTAGTAATTTCGTTAGTGATCATCATTAATCGATTATGAAGAAAATTCTGTTAAAAATTTCTGCGTTTTCATGTTTGCTGCTGTTTTGTTAACATTCTTCATTCTTTCACAGGAGAGTTCTTCAATGCTGGAAAACGTGCATTTCATTCATGCACAAAGAATCAGTGGAACTGTATGCGACACCACCAAAAAATGGAAAGTAGATGATCTAAACTGGTGAGGATTATACTTTAAAATATTGTTACAAATCTTGTAAATAGTTGTTGTTTTTCCCTCCTTGCACCATTTCACTAGTTTTGGTTTTATCTGGCAACATGTTGCAAAAGTATCTGAAGATATCACTTTTACCATTGGTATACCGCCCTGTAACATTTTGTAGTTTTTACACTTCCCCTAACTTTAATAAGCATGAAGACATTTTCGCGGGGTTTTTTTTTTTAATCACTAGAATTTTCTTGAATGGATTATTTAAGTTTGAATGAATCAGAACACTCCGGATTTTGCTAGAATGTTGTAGAAATTTCCTTCCGAGTATAAATAGCTGTCCAACTGCCTTGAACACAGTTAGTTTTTCTCAGATTTGATTTCTGAGAGGCTCGTTTTATTCGCTAGGGCGAATGTTTGTTTTGCTTTTGTAATTTCTTAATTACTGTTCACGTTAGATACGTGGTGCTGAGTTACTGTTGAGAGTACAGTGTACTGTTTGCTACCTAATTGCTGGATGTTTAGCAATTGTTTCCTGTTTCTATTGTAAATAAGTGTACATTAGGGTGTCCCAAAAAAAAACGAAAGTTGGAATTTTGTAACGCATACCCTCTTATTTTTACTTCCTTTTACGTAGTAAAGGAAGTATTGTGATCACGAAAAAAATTTCACTCAAATTTCGGTCTAAATTTTGACTTTGCTCACCCCTGAATGAATGTCGCGTAGTTTTTTCGACCTGTCAGCACGTGCATATGTACCTAACAACATACAAACAGCCGAAAAATCAATTTCGACCACCCCCGAGTAAATTACGACGAGTTTTCTCGTGACGTTTGTATGTACGTGTGTGCGTATGTGGGTCGCATAACTCAAAAACTATATGCCGTAGAAGCTTCTAGCTTGGTATGTAGGCTCTGAGGATGGTCTAGTTGTGCACCTCCCCTTGTGGTTGCATTTGAATGTTCCCAAGGGGGTGTTTTACCCCTTTTTTGGGGTAAATCAGTGTTAATTTCAATGCAGACTCAAGTGATATGAATTGGCGCGACCACTTGGCGATATGTCGCCAAGCTTTTCGTCGCCAAGTGTTTGACGCCAACTTGGCGACATATCGCCAAGTTGGCGACAAATTTGGCGAAAAAAATATTTTTTGAATTTGGGTTCAACTTGGCGCTATTGGCGATATTTTGCGAAAAATTCACTAAATGATATTAAAATCAGCAATATTTAGAAAAATAACCATTGTAAAATATTTTTTGCATTGTTTCGTGGTAGATTAGGGGAGTAAATATTTGAATTGTTACCTTGCTCACTCCAAACACTTTTTTTAACACTTAAGGCAACTACTAAGAAATTTACACGTAAAAGGAAGTAGTGTGGGGTCCATACCAGATTTTTTTCCTTTTACATCAAAACAATTGTAAAAAAAGTTTCATGCAATTTGAGCAACGGTAACCCGTACCGACTTGCGTCCGAAAGTGCGAACTAGCCCTTTTTCACTAGGCCAGATGGAAAAAAACTTTTTTCAGAAATTCAAAACTTCATGTTGATAAAACGCTTCCCCTAGATCCCAACATGTCCCAAAAAATCATTTATCCAAATTAAAAAATATTTAAGTACCCCGCACGAGGCTTAAAATTCATAATTTTCTTCAGAAAATAGCTTTTTTTTCTATGTATTTTGTAAACAACGAAAGATAAATTTTAAGAAATTATCAGGATGAAAATATGAAGCATAAAGCATATAATTAGAGTTAAATATAAGTGTTTTCTCGCATTTTATATTTATTTCTCCCGGAAATTACTCAAAATTAAGGTTTTTTCAAGTTTTAAGTTAAAATTTTCCATTTTAAATACTACATTTTTTTTACAAATGAAGTTAAAAACTAATGTAAATAAAGCACAAATTGGGTAGAAAGTACAGCCTGTACGCAGTACATGCTGTACTTTCTACCTAATTTGTGCTTTATTTACGTTGGTTTTTAATTTCAATTATATTTCAGCACAAAGCTAATTTGATAATTTTTCATGTGGGGCAAAGCAAAATAGTCAAGTTTACTTGCCTACTTCAAAAGGAACAAATGGGAATTTTGTTCTAAACATTTTTGTATGTAAAGAAGGAATAATGTTTTTTTGATAATACTTTCGTTGAAATATTATTTTTCATCTTTGGCAGTTATTTTGAACTTAAAAAAAAATGTGAAAAATTTTCACTTCAAAAAAACATGGGGCAAAGTGAAAAATAAAATATTTTTGTTATGAAAATTTTTCAATTCCACGATTAACAGTAATTTTCATCAAATGAATGCGTAAATAAACCAAAAAATAATTATTAACGAAAAATAAACGAATGAGCAAGTAAATGAATAAATAAATTAATTAATGTGTGAGAAAAAATAAATAAGTGAATAAAATAGAGAATGAATAAGAAAATGAGTTAATGAATGAGTAAATAATTACCTAAGTAAAAGAATGTAAATGAATTAATAAATGAAAATGAATTAATAAATGAAGAAATACGTGAGTGATTTAATAAATGAATGAATAAGTACACGAAATGGACTATTTCACTTTTCCCCATCCATTTTGCCCAACGTGCACGTGACAAATTACATTGAACATTAAAAATTAAAAAAAATGCCTAATTTTTACTAAATAAGGACTGCACTGGATATCAGTAGTTCTTAATTAATAGTTTGGATGATGATTACAAAAATCTTATCCTTTTATAATAACAAGAAATATTTTTGAAAAACCACGAATATTACAATAAAGGTATCAAATTTTTAAAATGGCTTGTATGAATTTTTCGTTGATCTTTGGAGCTATTTATTTTTTGACAGGAATTAACTATCTGTCTAGCAACTTAGTTAAAATATTGCTTGATAGGATACACTGCAAGCTGGGAAAATATTTCACCATTTCACTTTGCCCTGCTATTTCACTTTGCCACACATTCCCCTACTACATTTTTTTATTATTCATCTGCAAATGCTGTTTTGAAAGTTTGTTCTTCAGTGATTTTGGGACTTGATATTTTCTTTAAGTGTATCTGCAATTTAAAATTCACAAATGATGCAATAAATAAATAAAAAAATCTAATATTTAGAGAAATATATAAATTTTATGCCTCGTGCTGAGAACCTAATTTCTTTAAAAAATTTGAATAAATGTTTGTTTAATATCAATATGACGGTTGAAAATGTTTATTGTAATTTCAAAAGTTACAAATTATGTCGACTTGTGCTTGAAAATGTAAACTAGTACTTGTGTACTGAGCCTAATCGAAAAAAATGGGGGAAAGAAGTAACTAATTGTTTAATTAGTTACTTCCTCATTTCGCGCATTTGTTACCTGTTATTTTATTATTTTGTAGAGAAAACAATTGATAAGTTGATATCATTTAAAAGATAGCCTTTGCTTACTAGGCTCAAAATTGATGATAGTTTTCTCAATGAGGTCCTTCTCTATGGGCAAATAACACTTAATTCCTTGAAGGAAAAAGGATGGTCTCAGTGTTTAGACTAGTAAATGATACAGCTGAAACAGCTGTAACAAGAAGTTCTGTCAAGAACTAAACGAGCCTACTTTCCCGTACATCGACATCGGCATTCTAGCATCTGATCATTATTCTCTTGATCATCTGAGACTAAACATTATGTCAAAAATACCTTTTTAGCACTTAAAGCTGATTTCTAAAAGCAAAATATACCCCTCTCATCAGATGAAATAGAGACATAAAAAGTAAATAAATGAATAAATGAAGTTTTGTCGCACCTTTTAAAGAATGTAACTGTTACAGTTCTTCCGTAGAAAAATTCCTCAATCGTTTTCAAAAAAAAAAAAAAAAAAAAAAAATTAAAAGTACAAAGTACATCAAAACACATTTTATCAAAGAAAGGAAAAAAAACTCGTCTGTCGATAAAATGTCTCGATTTTCACTTTTAAACCGTTGCCAGTTGTTAAATATAAATAAAGAATAAAATGCCCTCGTGAATGAAACACTTTTGTTACAAAAAAAAAATCGTCTGCCAAAAAAAAAATAATAGTAATAAATAAAATAACACAAATGAATAAATAAACAAAAAATCGTCTGCACAGTCAGTCATTTTTTTCTGAGCCTGCATTTCCGCCATGTTTGTGGAGTCGGAGTCGGAATCAGAGTCCTCACAGAAGATTATTCAGAAAAGTACTTTACAAACATTATTTATCAAAACCATTTTTTTACAAAGTTAGTTTGAAGGAAATCCGACTTTAAGTTCCAGGATCAACATTCAACTTAAATTCCCCGCAGACGCTAATGTTAAATTTTTTTCTGAACGGTTCAAATCGGAAATGTAATTACGGGAATGAAGTATCCTTGATAAGATCTTTCGAACAAAAAAAAGTTTGTTGAAATCGGACTGTTCACTCAAAAGTTATTAGGTGTGAGAACGGTTCAATGTTGAACGAAAAAATTGTTCAAATCAAACATGTAGGTACGGGAATGAAGTATCCTTGAAAAGATCTTTCGAACAAAAAAAAGTTCGTTCAAATCGGACTGTTCACTTAAAAGTTAGCACAGGGCTCGCATTCCCCCTAAAATTCCTAAATTTCCTAAAATATTTCAGACCCCCTAAAATTCCTAAAATTGTACTAAAATTTCGTGGCATTCCTATAAAAATTAGAAAATTTACAGGAGCTCTTTAGGCGAATTTAAAATAACTTTCTGAAAGAATTTTATAGCTAAAAGTGAACTTTTTCCTAGATATTTAATGTGATAAATAGACATTTTAAAAAACATTTCGCTAAAAATGCATTCTTCCCACTATTTTTCATCTCGTGTCAAACTTAAAATTCTTCCACTTAAAAACGAACTATTTAATCTTTAAAATAGCTGTTTCATCACTCTACCTGAATGAAATATAACCTGCTGTGAAATTTTTCAACTTTGAGCTGTTTTTGTGCGCATAAGCTCGATTAATTGCGAATTTTGCAATCTGTTTTCATCCGCTTCTATAAAACTTGTTCATTTTAGTTTACTGTGTAAATTTACCGCTTGGATATCGTTAATATTATTCTTACCATTAGTTTGAACTTTGTTTAATTTTCTTTTGTTTATAGATTAGGCTATTAGATGTAATCTCGTCATTTAATGTCAACCCATTCAAAAATGTCAATCCTGTTACATCTGAATCAGTTCAAACCATGAATATTTTTAAAAAAATAGCATTAGTTTTTATCAAACTTTGTTTTGGTTCAAGAAATATTTTGAAAAATTAAATAGATTTAAAATGTTGATAAGGATGTTTAGATAGCATTAGAATTCAGGAATCAGAGAATCCAACAGATCTAGTAAACTTAGGCAACTGTTATAAAAGTATGCGAGTTGTACTAAGCCAATGATTCCTTTTCCTTACTTTCATTTTCTATTCAAAACTAGGGTTATTATGTCAATTATAATTATTTATTATTCTTACAGTTCTTTAAAATTTTTGCTTAACAGTTCTTCACCATTTGCATACTTTTTTTGCTTTTAAAAATGCATTAACTGATCAAGTCTTAGTTATTGCGATTGTGAGGTAGCATATATAAAATTGTAGCCTCGGCTTAATTTGATATTCAGAAATGTTTATGTTACTTCAAATATCACAACTCTTAGGGGGGGGGGAGGGGGGCAAGCAAACATATGGGCTTTTGACAAAATACTTAGATATTACGCTATTTGTTTCAAAAGAAAGGATTGTTGTGAATCTAAAGAACTTTATCCAAAGGAAACTTTTCTGGTAATTAAAAAACAGAAGAAAAATATTAACAAGCATTTTTGTTTTTAGATAATCTTAAAACTTTGAAATCAAAGTGCATTAAGCACAGCTAATAGAATTTATAAAGCTGTGGCATTACTTAATGATATATGCAGAAAATTTTACCCATTAAGATTTTCTAAAGTTGTCTGGCAATGGAAAATCAATTGTTTTTAGTTTCTTTCATTACATTCAAAAACATAGGGGGGGGGGGGAGAAAATTTCTAACTAAAAATTGTTTTGTGATGCGAGATGGTTTTCGATTCGTAACATTGAATATAACAGACCAAACGGGTTAGCTTCACAAAGTTTTCTGAGCACTGCTGTTTTACTAAATAAAAAAATTGATAAAGAAAAAACTTAAAAACATTTATTGGAAAGAGCGTAAAAAAAAAATGTAAAGTTGGAAAAAATGTAAATTTGCAGATTTGTTGAAATAGCAAAAATATTAATGAGTTTAAAGAATGAATATTATCTCTGGGTCTAGTGAAATAGCATTTAAAAACAGCTGTAGTAAGCTGTTGTAGTTAAAACATTATGCAAGTAATTGTTGAACAGATTTAATATCTGTAGAAGCTGATCAACGGGAAAAATTCAGATATGTCTATCTTTGAAAGTGAAAATTATGAACATGTTGTATAGCATTGGGCATTATTTCTTTTTTGTTTTGACTCTTTTTGTTTTTTGTATCGGAGGTATTTGAAGGTTGTAATTTATGCTGTAATAAATAAAATGCATTTTCAGTTTGGTTCGTCGGGTACTACTGTTAGGGACTTATTTATAGTCAAATAAAATTGTGAATTACCCCTAAAATTTTCCTAAAATTTTGTCAAAATGTTCCTAAAATTCCCCTAAAATTTTGAAAAAGTCTACTGCGAGCCCTGGTTAGCATCGCGGGACAGGTTGTTTGAACGGTTCAAAGTTGAACCAAAAATTGTTCAAATCGAAAAATCAAATATGGGAATGAGTTGTACTCACCGAAATCTTTCCAACAAAAAAAAGTTTGTTCAAATCGGAATGTTCATTCAAAAGTTATTAGGGGGGGAAAGGTTGCTTGAACGGTTCAATGTTGAACCAAAATTGTTCAAATCGAAAAATCAAATATGGGAATGAGTTGTAATCGCCGAGATCTATCCAACAAAAAAAAGTTTGTTCAAATCGGAATGTTCATTCAAAAGTTATTTGGGGGGGAAAGGTTGCTTGAACGGTTCAATGTTGAACGAAAAATTGTTCAAATCGAAAATGTAGATACAGGAATGAAGTATCCTTGAAAAGATCTTTCGAACAAAAAAAAGTTTGTTCAAATCGGACTGTTAACTAAAAAGTTAGCATCGCGGGACAGGTTGTTTGAACGGCTCAAAGTTGAACCAAAAATTGTTCAAATCGAAAAATCAAATATGGGAATGAGCTGTATTCGCCGAGATCTTTCCAACAAAAAAAAGTTTGTCCGAATCGGAATATTCATTCAAAAGTTATTAGGGGGGGACAGACAGACCGACCGACAGACCGACACTAGACCGTTCCAAAATTGTATGGTGAAAAAAAAAAAAAATTGAAATTTGAACTGGCATACCTTCCATTATTGTGACATTTGGTATAAATAACTATCTTGCAAAATTTTAAGCTATTTGAAGATTATTAAGTGACAGCTCAACATCATTAAATATTTCAAAAACCTAATTTATTGAATAATTATTTTTTTTTCAGAAAGTTTTACGAAATTTACTCAATACAAAAGCATTTGTATCGATACTTTTCTTTTAACAATATGCAATAATTACAATCTCAAATACACTTTTTGCTAAAATGACTTTAAAAAAAATGTATACACCAATGCTGCTTATTTTCCGTGATGTTCCAATTTTTGAAAAATGAGCCGATGTTGCTCGTCATTACTAAGTTGCAAATTGAAACCACTTGCTAATTTAGTTGCTTGCTTAGCACAATCATTTACTACCTTCAATGCAGACGGGCCCGTCATTTAGGGTGAGTCAAGGGGCTGGGGGTCAATTGCCCCCCCCCCCTGACTTTGAGAACTCAATGTATTTACATTTAAGTAGGCATGGCATTTGTTGTTTCTGGTGAAATTGTATTGTGTTTTTACCCTTTGCCCCCCCACCCCCTGGAAAAACTTGAAATGACGGGCCTGAATGCAGACACTATTTCCTTATCTTGATTGTATTTATTTCTTCCAGCCCAAGTATAAACATTAACTGACAAAAATTATTATCCAGTTTCATTACAGCTGATTCTAAATCTGTTCTTTCACAAAATATGATAATGTTATTCTGAAAAGATTCAACGTGGTTGGTTTCTAGTCTTTTAAGACCCTTTTTGGTTTTTGGACGCTATAAAGCTTTTACTAAGGCAGCTTTTTCCTTTGGAGGCACGCGATCTGTAAAAAAGCTAATCATACCAAATCCTCACTTAGCTATCAAAGTTTTCCTTTAAGTTTTTAATAAGTGCTCTAAGAGCCACTTCACTATCAATTTCTGTGTATAGCTCTAGTATTTGTAGAAGATGTAAGTCATTATGAGGCACATTGCAGCTACTGGCGGGTACTGAGCCACAATTTTGCATAGATTGTTGTCATGAACAGAATTCTTTTTAATGCTAAAATCTCACAAGATACTAATTTGTATTCCTCGTGAAAGCACAAATTCTTCAAGCAGTAAACTCCTTTTGCCATCCATCTTGCCTTGTGATAGGCACCTGGGAATTAAACATACAACCAGGAACATGATCTGCATCACCAAGAGTGTACAAATACAAATGTGACGACCAGCAACAGGCTCTGGGCCCAACTGGGCTGGTTCTAGTCAAATTATAGACCCCAATGAAGATCAATGGCCCTCTTAAAACTATCTACTCCCTTGCTCCTTACCGCCTCTTCCGGTAAACTATTCCAAGTTCCCACTACTCTGCTAAAATAGTAATTTTTTCCGAATTTCCAGGTTAGCCTGAGATTTAAACAGCTTATAACAATGACCCCTTGTCCTGCTTTTCGTGCAAAAATTTAACCCTATAACATCTTTCATTTTGATATATTTAAACAACTGAATCATGTCCCTCCTGATTCTCCTTTGCTCAAGACTATACATGTTAAGCATTCTAAGTCTCGGAATCATAGTCTAAATTAGAAAATCCATTGCATAACCTCTGTAGCCCTCCTTTGTACCCTTTGGTGTTAGTTTTAAAAACTCGAATCACTTTAACAAAAGTGCTTGCTTTTGATTCAATGTCCAATCTTGATGCAGCCTTAATTGAAGACTCAAATAACATAATTTGTTGTTCTCCTGTTTTTGCTTTATCTTCTTGATTTCTTTTATTACCTTTTCTTATTTGATTGCTTTTCTTGCTAGTTTTTGAGATGTCAGTTTTTGCGTCCCATGAAATTCATCCTTTTCCCTACTTGGTCCGAAGGAACTTCCAATCTTCAGGTATTTTAATGGTATATTCACAGTCTGCCTGCATAAGAAATATCAAACATTTTTTTCTTCATTTCTTCATTAAACTCCTTTTTGATTTTGTCAATTGCCTCTTGGATGACCCTCCTATTGTTTATTTTTATACATTTTGGCATATTTTTCATAGATCATTTTTCAGTATTGGTCACAACATTTGGTTTTTGTTATCGGTAAGCATCTTTCTGACAATGTTAATTTCTGATCTTTAAATCATGAGGTAGCCGGCCAGTGCTTCACCATTTGTTGGTAATTTGGTTGTTATTACGTATATCAAGAACTGAAACAAGTTGTTTCTATCAGATACATTACAGTGTGGATATGGATATGATATTAGTGAAAACTACTTTTGAATCTGCATACCACTTATTGTAAAATTAATATAAAGTCAATGAGTACTGTTATTTAACTATAGAAAAATACTCATTAAAATGAAATTTTACTTCATGAAAAATTTAGAAAATTAAAACTAAATCAAAAATGTATATAATGTAAGCTTTAGTTTTTATATAAAATGCTGACATACAATTTTAACTCTAGAGCTACACATGGATGCAAGACCTTCCGTCTCAGGACGGATTTCCGTCTTGACAAAATCTCCAAGACGGACAATGGGACGGAAAAAATATATCTCAATCCTTCAATATTTACTTCCAAAAGATACAAAATTAAAGCCTTTCTTCCTCTTTCTGAATAAACGAATTGCAATGGCATAATTCCTTTGTCGGTGTTGATTCTCTTCGACCCCATACATTCCCTTCCTTTAACTTCAGTCAAATATGACCTACAATTTCGTTTTTAGGATTTTATTCCTGTGCTCCTCCTCTAACGTCGTCAAAAATCGCCCCACCTTATCCTAATATCACTAAACCTGTCTCAAAAATTGGTTTTTTTGAACTAAAGTCTCGACAAATCCCCCCCCCCTCTCGATTACTATACTTAAAACCATGATCTTGGTACTAAAAGTAAAATTAAGCCCCCCCCCCCACGTTTAGACAATTTAATGAACAATATATGTTTTTTTTTTTTTCATTTTCTTTGGTATGCATGGGAGGAGGGTCTCAAATATTTTCCGTCTTAGAAGCATGGCCTAACTTGTACCCATGGAGCTACAGTAAGTCGAGAACAAAATGGTAGTGTTCCGTTTACCTAAGATGGCGATTAAAAATTAGTTTCAGAGTTCTGAAAACACTGAAGTTAACAATAACTGATAAAATTTAATGTAGAAAACATTCTGCTTTAAACTATATTATGCTCAAATAGTACAAACTAATGAATAAACAATAAAAAAGTATTTTTAAAATATTTGTTGCATCATGCATATTTTGTACCGAAAATAGGGCATAAAAATGATTTTGGGTGCTCATGAGAGGTCTGTTAATCTTAAAATATTTGGCTAAAATTTTTACCACACCCTTAGAATGTCATTTGGTACAACTTTAAAGGGTATGCAAATTGATTTTCGAAAATTATTTTTTTTGGGACAGTCTAACCGACACACAAATTCCCCATCTCAATACCCTACTTTCAAATTTTTAATTTTTCGATATTCATTTTACCTTTTTATTTTTTTAACTTGGCGATATTTTTTGGACTTGGCGATATTTTTTTTAACTTGGCGATATTTTTTTGGACTTGGCGATATTTTTTAGATGCATTAAGCCAATTTTAATACTTTTTTTTGTCTTTCTTTTATTTTTAACGGGAAAGTAGGCTAAAAATGATGCAGGAATGTCATGGTTTGCTAACAGTTGATGAGGAGCAAAAACATTTTTTGTTGTGTTGCGTCCAAGAGCACCAAAATATATACTCTGATTGCAATAAAAAAACATTAAAACAATAGTATGTTTAGTAATGTTTATTGTACTGTAACATTGTAGTAAATATATGTTTGTAAATAAATCAGTGTCATAGTTTTTTTTGTATTTATTTATTTTCAATTTATTTGTTTTAACTATTTATTTATTTTAAACTACAGATACATTTAAAGAAAATATCAAGTTCCAAAGTCACTGAAGAACATACTTTCAGATGAATAATTTAAAAAATGTAGTATTTAAAATGTAAAATGTTAACTTAAAACTTGAAAAAACTTTAATTTTGAGTAATTTCCGGGAGAAATAAATATAAAATGAGAGAAAACACTTATATTTAACTCTAATTATATGCTTTATCTTAATACTATTACAAATGCGAAAGTTTGGATGTTTGGATGTTTGTTCCTCTTTCACGCAAAAACTACTGAACGGATTTTCATGAAACTTTTACCATAATGTAGCTTATACATCAGAATAACACATAGGCTATAATTTATAACGATATTCGAAAAAGTTCGATTGGTAGCGCTTTTTCATTCCAATTTAAGGTACATTTTTCGCATAAATCCGCGAAGGCTTTCAACAAACTAATTCAGTATTTAGTGTATCATCTCAACTCCCTGTCGATAGCTAGAATTGCGTGTATCATTTCCGCTTTTCGCATTAAATGTCTCAGGCTTTTCTCAAGTCAATCAAAATGTAATTTTTTTTCAGCGTCATATTTAATATACAGGCTTTTTACAGTAGACATTGGAAACGCTTGCGCGCCCGCTCTCTAATGAGCTTATCATGACTTTTACTTAAAACATTTTGTAGTCTTAGTTTTAAGTTGCTTTGAGACGTGCAAAATATATCTTTTGTAGAATAAATTGTATTCCTTTATTAGAAGATTGTTCACTACGTTAATTATTTTCTCGAGTTTTGTAAATATGTGTTTTAGTGTATCGATAACGTAAAAGCTAGAGAGATTGGCAACTAATAAATAGATTAGGTTCATTATTTTCCAATTTTGATGGAGCTTTAAATACAACTTAACGGCATTTTTTAAATTTGTTTGCGTTGATTTGTCATTTCTCGGGGGTACTTAATATCATAGGGCAGTTTCTTAGTATCCGATTGAACAGGAATTTTGCCAAATTTGGGTGCAAAGATTTTAGTAACTGAGGATTCTCGGCGATTTTTTCAACTGACACCAGTTTTGTGCCAAAGACTACGTAATAATA
>JAXGGA010018687.1:0-21559 GCA_038373865.1 Uloborus plumipes | reverse complement strand
ATACCCTCTAAACAATCAAACTCGCATACGATTTCCTCAAAGTGCTTCAAAAGAATTATGTTATCTTTTCGTCTTCAATTGCCAAGATGAAAGTTCCGGACAATTGATTGCGTTATCCTTTAAATGTCCTTTATGATTATTATCTATTTTATTCCTGAGGACACATCCATACGTTGCGAAAGAAATAGACTGAGAGGCGGGTATTAGACAATAAAAACTGTTTCATCTCAAACAAGCAGCCCAACCGAAGTGGTATCCATAAATTGGAAAGAGAGCACATGCTTTTCCGACCATAACCGGTTCCTTCCGGTCCTAAAACTGTCAGAACGATCTTCAGACAATTTCTGTCATGGTCAGTGAAGAGTGTCATTACGTTTTTCCTACTTCCACCGGAAACTAAATTTATGTGCTTTCTGGTAAATAGATAGCCTTTTTCTCTCCCCAAATATTATCTGGGTTTGACTGTGTTGTTGACAATAGTTGCCAGGGCAACGGGAAAGTGGAGCTATCTCCTGAGCAGCCACAATAAATCGAGGATCGGTTAGGACATTTTCAAAGCCCAATTTTTATTCTGGAAATGCTGGAAGGGGGAGCTGTTGGATTGTCCGAGGGGGTGGGGGGGGGAGAAGGATTCTCAGTTTTGTGAGAAAACGCGACTGTTTTTCTCAATCGGCCAAGTGAATTTATTGCTGCATTACTTGTGGTGAACAGAAATTCATGAATAAATCTTTCAAAAATATCTCTTGATGGAAAAGGTAAAATAGTTCAATTCATTTGGCAAACTCATTCAGTTTGTTTATTAATAAAAATGCACTGTTTAACAAATTTGGCATGTAATATTGTAATATGGCTTTATATATATATATATAATATATTATATGATTATATATATATATATATATATATATTATATATATATATATTGTACGCAAATTCTGAAGGAAAAGTTATGATTCATTTTCCTTTGGGCCAAGGGGAACAACGTCTCATTGCTAGCAAGAAATAACTTGAGAATATATTACCACATTTGAATTTTAAATGAAGTAATGAAAACAATTTTGCATGTAGGGGAGAGTGGTAATGAATGGGCCACTTTTTGGTTTTGAATTTTTGAAATTTTTTCTAACACTTTGTTTTAACTCTAAATTGGTGTTTTAGTTACTTTACTTATCTGGCTATCTAAAAAAGTCATAAAAGTTGGGTTAGCACCTGTCTATAATGAATTATAACAGACAATAAAAATTTTGAAATTTGGCCCATTCAACCCCACCTATGGGGTTGAATGGGCCATCGAAGGTAATGAATGGGCCACTAAATGAATTCAATGAAAACATGTGGATTTAATCTTTTATTTGCTGAATATTACAAAATAAATGTGGCACTTGACATGATGATACAAAATCATACTGATTTAAAATTATATAAACATCAAAACTGATGCAATTAAAATAAAACTGATGCATACCAATTGTAGCAGAAAAATGACTAAATAATGAGATTGTAAGAAATAAATAACATCAAATATATATTAAAAAATAACAGATAATACACACTATGATTTAACAAAATTTATATATTTCAAAAATAATATTAAAAATCACTTTCAAAAACTTCATCTTCATTTTCAAACTTGTCAAAATTCAAAATTTTTTTTAAATTTACTAGACATCGGGAATAAGAAATATCTAACTTAAGTTACCAAGAAAGAAAATGAAATTGTACTGTGAGGAATATAATATGAAGGAGAGAGGGGGCTTTTTCAAGCCACGCACTGCGACCAGAGGTCTATTGTACTATAGGAATATAATATAGATCTGCAAATTATATTTAGAAGTTACTACAAACCTATTTTGACGACAGTAATCTTAATCTATCTATGACAGTCAGTTGTGTTTCATATTAATGCGAAAATCCAAAGAAAAGGAAGAAAAACAATATTTAGGTGGCCCATTCATTACCATGACATAGTGGCCCATTCAGCCCCACCTATACGTTTGGAATACAGTTAGGTTTTTTGAGTACATTGAATTTAGATAACATCAAAATACATCTTCAGATTAGTTTATAGATATGGAACGACTAGCTTATACATATGTATGCAGTGAAATACTTGGTACATTTTAGCTAGGAAATGTTTTACTAAAAAGGGAAAAACTTACTTTTCAGTCAGATTCTTGACCATGCCACTCTAGTTTGAAAATGGCACAGCGCAAACGAATGAAAATTGGATGAGTTTAGTAGAACAAATAGCTACATCTATTGGTGGCATCAAAAAAAAATCATGCAAATACTTTTTCATATTTTGTTAGTGGCCCATTCATCACCATGGCCCATTCATTACCACTCTCCCCTATATTGTTTACGATTAATAAAATCTGTATTTCACTCATATTCTGTCAAGTATTTATATTTTAAGTACATTTCGTTCAACAGATTTCTCGTTGTATTAGTTTTTCCCTGTATTCATTTAGCTTAACTCATGCTTACAAAGGATTAGTAGAGATTAGTCAACAAGTGATCCCATAAGTGGGAATTCAGTAGTGTTTAAGTACGACAATCAAGCGCCTAATCAAACCCCATCTAGAGTTTTTTGGAAAATAGAGTGATTATACATTCTCCTATTCCTTCAAAAGTACGGGAGGCTGTGTTGCTTGATGTTATGTTTCACTTTAGAAATAATGGTATAACAAATTTAATAATTGTACACGCACATAAAATATATTTGTTTTTAAAACAATCTGTAGAACATATGTATTCAGAAAAAATCGTTTATAGGCTAGTTAAAATGGAAAACAGCTGAAAAGTTTTCATGAATTTTCGATAGTACGCACACGCTGACAATGTTAAAAAATCACATTTGAAAAAAAAATCCCTTATATATTCGTTCAAAAACTGAAATATTGATAATGATTTACGGAAACAAATATATAAGTTGAATGCAAGAGCACTTACTGAGTGATTAGTGTAACAAAACAATGCATTTATATCTAAAAGGTATACACCTTTTAATTTGCTCTTTTCTTTACTGAACAGCGAACACATGTACGTTTTTTTTTTGTACAATATTGTTGCTTTTCTATGTGGAAAAAATCGTGTTTTAGTTCCTGACGGAACGCTCTTAGTCATTGAAATTATATTTATTCAAAAGATAATTTTCTAAGACAAAATCTCTCATACATAGAAATATAAATAAAAAATATTTAATTGGACAATAAAATGCATTTTTAATGTGTTTTAGTTTTTCCTTCGCTCATCGGTTATAATTAAAAAGTGAAACATGTTTATATATTAATTTTTTCAAACCATTAATTAATTTTCTGTATGGAAAAAAACGCAATAAAAAGGTTTGAAACAAAAGTCATTTTAGCTGCTATCAGTAAAGAAAAACGTCATATAACAGAAATGCAAGTAACGATTAACCCCGCGCTAACCCCCCTCTCCCCTCACAGAACAAACGAAGACCAATCTACCTTTTCTCGGAAATGCCGAAACGCATTACGTCGACTTAATATCCTCCGACACAGGAATGGAGTTAGTTTTACGCTGCGGGAGGTTACAGTTAACGTCATGTAATATACCCCTGGGTTTTTTTTGCCCGCTTTCGTCGGCTCCGACTGCGCCAAAATTCGAAGATACATTTTCATATAAGCATCCCGCCGCACCGAAAAGCAATCCCCGCATCGTGAGCAAGAGAAGAGATGGGGATACCCGAGATAACGCCTCCCTCCCCCCCTCCCGCAAAAGTGCCTGTATCACTTTCTACTGAGCTTAATTACATGCAACGCAATACTTTTCTGTTAAAGGTCAGCATCTTTATCTTTATCGGTACGCTCAGCTCGCTTAGTATTTGGAAACTTGTAGCAAAATGTGCTACACGCTTCCTTGTTATCTACATGAAGCAGTATGAAAATCACAAGGTTATTCAGTTCGTTGAAATTGAGGGTAGTCCAATTAGTAAATGAAGCTCATCTTAATTTTTAGAAGTTCACATTATCGTCAAAAAATTCCACTCATGAGACAACTGACAGAAAAACATTGTGTGTGTGTGTGAGAGAGAGAGAGAGCAGAGGCGATTAAAATAATTTTTGATCGTTCTGCGTCTTCTTCGTAGGAGGTTGAAGTGAAATATATTTGCACCATCTTAGTAGAACACAGACGAGACCAATAATTATTTGTCTCAAGATTATTGCAGAAGAGATCTATTACCCCCTATTTATCCCAGAAAAGGCTTTTTGAAGCCTTAAAAGAAAATTTAAAAAAAAATAAATAAAATAAAATAAAATAAAAACAGGATATTCATTTTGTTTCCTCTCAAATCGGTTGCCGGTTTACCTTGCCTATTAAAATAAATCAAAGCATCTGAAAATTCTTTAATTCGCGGTTTGCCTTTAAAAATATAGATTCCTTATCATAGCTTATATTTATCATAGTCAGGAGGGAAAAATAAATTCAAACAGAATCACACTAGTTATTCATAACTATTTAGAAACGTCAGATTCTAAGCCAAATATTCTCCTTGATTTTACAATAAGAAAATAAAATGTATTTGATAGAGAAATGAAAACATTGCACTTATAAATAAATGAAAATTAAATACAAAATTTCGTCAAAATTTGATTTATGACGTTTTCCCATTAACCGTTAGATAAACAAATATATTAGATAAACGTAAGGGTCAGAAAAATTTGCACTAGCCAACTAGAAGTAACCAACTAAAAGGAGTATAAAAAGTAATTCGATATAAATAATTCTTTAAGAGTAATCCTGAGTTTTAAGCTAAGTTCTTTTTGTACACGGTAAAACGGGGTGTATCAGAACAGTAAAGTGAATCAGGATAAAACTTCCTATATCTACAAAGAAATTTTTCATGAACATACGGTCGGATAATGTTAGCTGTTAATGTTTTTTTGAAAGGTAACATCAAGAGAAGAAGGAAAAATTTACTTTTGTCATTCTGGCAACACTGCTTGTTTATGAGTAATATCAAGTTCAATTTAAAACTATCAAGTTTTCATTGTTCGCAAAACTTTGTAACTACAAACCTTTATTTTTCAAACATAAGAATGGTATTTTTCAATTATGCATATATCTAAGCAACAGAGTATAGCATTAGAATCGACTTTTTTTTTTTTTTTTAATTTGTCATAAAAATTAAGAATTCTGAACGATGTCACAAGATAAGGATTTGCGGCCTGAATCAAAACCTTTTTTTTTATTGTTCTAATTAAAACGTATTAAAAGGACTGTCAGAAAAATTAAAAGATTCCAATCACAATTCTTCTAGAAAACACTAGGACACGGATTTATCGCTGTTTACTCCATCTGATGAGAAACGTAATCCTACAATGCTAGAAAGTTAAACATGTTAAGATATTTTTGCTCCAAGAGGCTTGTTTGTACAAATGATACATATGCAGTCATATAGGCTTTATGTAGTAAAAGGCCTGTATACAGAAAACGATGAAAACATGGGAAGATATTATAGGAAATTCTTTGCAACAAGGAGATTTAACGAAACAAAGAAGAAGAGAGATTGTCATGACATTCCAGAAGATGTCATGAAAAAACTTAAGACAAGCCACAACTACTTGTTTTAAGAGCAAGATGATTTTTGTGGACGATATGAGCGACCTGAATCTGTATTTCATCTCCGTTGCTCAATTCTAATGCATTTTTGTTAAGTTAAAATTAACCTTTCATCAGGTCAAAATTATTTTCGAATTTTGACAGATCATACGCTTATTTGTACAAAAAACCTAATACAGGTTAAATTGGGAAAAGGGGGGGATAATTTCGACATGTGCTCTGATTTACCCTTAAAAGAGCGATGAATGGAAATACCTCTGAGAAATTAAATACATAGTAAATAAAAACTGTTTAGCATGTTTTGTCTTTGTTTGGAATATCAAGAGCAAAACAAGATCGATGTTTTTGCCCGAACAATCGAATTAAAAATATATATATTATATAATAATACAAAATATAAATATTGTATTACTTTTTTTATGAACAAAGTTGAAAATTGTTCTACGGTATTTTAAAAAGCCTATAATCACTCTATGTTGCTCACAAATTTATATATATATTTTCCTTAACATAAAAATCTGGTATGGACCCCACACTACTTCCATTTACGTATAAATTTCTTAGTAGTTGCCTTAAGTGTTAAAAAAATTGCTTGGAGTGAGCAAGGTAACAATTCAAATATTTACTCCCCTAATCTGCCACGAAACAATGCAAAAAATATTTTACAATGGTTAATTTTCTAAATATTGCTGATTTTAATATCGTTCAGTGATTTGTTCGCAAAATATCGCCAATAGCGCCAAGTTGAACCCAAATTCAAAAAATACTTTTTTCACCAAATTTGTCGCCAACTTGCTGATATGTTGCCAAGTTGGCGTAGAACACTTGGCTACCAAAACCTTGGCGACATATCGCCAAGTGGTCGCGCCAATTCATATCGCTTGAGTCTGCATTGAAATTAACATTGATTTACCCCCAAAAAGGGGTAAAACACCCCCCATGGAACATTGGAATGCAACCACAAGCGGAGGTGCACAGCACAACTAGACCATCATCAAAGCCTACATACCAAGCTAGAAGCTTCTACGGCATATAGTTTTCGATTTATGCGACACACATACGCACATACATCTGCACATACGTATACAGGGTGTCCACTCTAATCGTAGACCAATAGCTAATTTCTAAACCGTTAGAGATAAGCATATAGTTTATTTAGGAAAAAATCTCAAAATTATGAAAGGAATTTTGGGTCTATTCAATGTTTTTCAAAAAATCAAATTTTGAAAGAGTTACGAAATTTAAATTTTTATACAGCCCCTCAGTCTTATCAATCATATTTAGTAAAATATTCTTGACACTGTAACGTTTAAAACTAAAAAAAAATCACTCTTCTACCACAAAAATTGACCGAGTTATGACGTTTTGAAAAATCAAGATTTTGCATTGTTTCATGACGTCATCGAGAGATGGCTTAAGGGACCGTATGCGAAATCCTTCAAAATCTTGATTTTTCAAAACGTCATAACTCGGTCAATTTTTGTGGTAGAAGAGTGATTTTTTTTTAGTTTTAAACGTTACAGTGTCAAGAATATTTTACTAAATATGATTGATAAGACTGGGGGGCTGTATAAAAATTTAAATTTCGTAACTCTTTCAAAATTTGATTTTTTGAAAAACATTGAATAGACCCAAAATTCCTTTCATAATTTGGAGGTTTTTTCCTAAATAAACTATATGCTTATCTCTAACGGTTTAGAAATTAGCTATTGGTCCACGATTGGAGTGGACACCCTGTATACAGACGTCACGAGAAAACTCGTCGTAATTAACTCATGGGTGGTTGAAAAGGATTTTTCGGCTGCTTATATATTGGTAGGTACATATGCACGTGCTGACAGGTCGAAAAAACTACTGAACATGCATTGGGGGGTGAGCAAAATCAAAATTTAGACTCAAATTTGAGTGATTTTTTTTTCGCGATCGCAATACTTCCTTTACTACGTAAAAGGAACTAAAAATACTTTTGTTTTCGATAAACATACGAAAAAGTGCATTTTTTTTTGTCTATGTTATCTTTGTTATACCTACAAAAATAGCGAACGAATAAAGAATGAAACTATGAAGCATGCACAACACGGAAAAATAGTTTTAAGAAACAAATTCAGAGCATTACATAATTATAGGTAATTTACTTAAGAAGCTTATCCACATATTGGATAACCAATTATCTTCACTGAGAAGCAGTCATTTGCTCTGACACCTTTAGAAGAATGTTTAAGACAAGTAAAACACTGTAAGTATGTAATAATCGAGGTATTAGAGGGATTTACTGCATGAAAAGATTTGCTTGTTAGAATGAGCGGCGGTCAATAGTGTAACAAGACATATAATTAAGCCTCGGTAATGATCTAACACGTATTTTGGTTTGCTCGAAAAATGTAGCTGCGTAGTCCACGAAAGGTGGTCGTTTTGACCATATACTTTCAAAAGAGCACATATTTTTTTTAATGTTGTTACACATGAAAAATATGCTTAATGTTCTAGAAGTGTGAAAAAAGTCTAACTGGAATTCCACTCAGCTTTTTAATACCCCATCTAGATATAAATACGCATAAAAGTTATCATTGAGGACTTCAAATTCATCTGCATTTGACATCCTTCACAGCCCACCGAACCTGAAAACTATTTGGTCCAGCGGTTAACATTAATTTACTCATTACACATTTCAATCCCTATTCTTAAGTGAACTTTTACTGATTTATTTCACTTAAAAGTAAATTAAGTAGGACAATAAACACGGACACTATCTTAACGACAAAAACTATTCTAAATATGATGCAGTAAGAAGAAGAGGGATGTAAAATTTGGAGTTTTCTAATACAAATGGTACACTGTTAAAAATTGACGTTGCTTCTACAGTATAATAGAGCTAATTTTATAGTAACAAACTGCAAAAATTTATAATTTTACACTAATAAACTGTAAAACTGCTGCTTTACAGTAATAAACTGTAAAATTACTAATTTTACAATTTATTACTGTGCATTTTATAATTTTAAACTGGAACCTCTGCTGCCAGTATTATACTTTTGTTTTTACGGTATATTACAACTAATTTTGTGGTAATTAACTGTAAAATTGCTTATTTTACAGTTTATTACTGTGCATTTTAAAGTTTTAAACTGGAACCTCTGCAGTCAATATTATACTGTAAAAACAACGCTTTATTTTTTACATTGTAAAATCAACTCTAGTCTGTTTTAGGGCATGAAAAAATACTAGTAGTTCTGGTAGGTTTACCAGAATGAGTTTACAGCATGAGTTTGAAACCCTTCTTAGGAGCTGATCCTAAAACGCATTTTACCCAATACTTTTTCACTCGCATCCCGTTCTGGTTATCATTGCATCAGATCATGAGTAGAGTCACTATGTGTAGGTTAATATTTTAAGTTAGTTTGCGAATTCTTTGAGACAGACGGTCAGTGCTTAGAAGCTTTAATTAGATAAGTATCATTAAAGATCGATAATGATATCAGATATACTGATAATTCAGATAGTGATAGCTGGATATATATAGTCGACTTGGATGGAAAATGATTATTAACATATTATGTATTTAACAATGAAATAAAACAATCGAACTTACCGTAACTGTTTAGTATAACCTTTCTCGCTTTCAAGAAAATCCTGAAAGGAAATTATAACAATTAATATTTAGTATATTAGTTGTTTTAAAAGAAATTCTTGAGATCGTTTTTGATTTCTATGTTTAAATGTGTATTAGTTTATCGTGAAAAATAATGCTTCAAAATACATGCTTTTTATCATAGTTCTGTATTGTTAAAAATAGAATGTTTTAGCTCTACAAAATATAAACTTTTTGAAATGAGAATATTACTGAAATACAAAAATACCATAATGATATACTAAAAAAAATTAATATTATATCTCACGTAACGGAAATTACCTATGATGCGAAATTCGAACTAAAAAATCTGTTCCAGTTCTATATTTTTTACTAAGAAAATTACCGGGAAAGCGATTTGTATTATCTCATTGCTATCTATCTGTGCACAGATGACAAGTTACTATGATAAATTTTCTTACCGATAGAAAATACTTCAGCTTTTAAACTCCTAAATTGTGTATTAATGTCTGAGAGTAAAAGTGTTGCTAAACTATTTTTTCCTAAGCGTGTGCTTTGGCTCATATACTCAGAATACATTTTTGCTTTTTAAAATCATTCTTCAGTAATCATATTGTACTTTTAACACTTTACGATATTTTAAAGGACTTTTTTTTTAAATTCCAGCTGGGACATACTTTCGTACTCCTGTTGGTACATAATGCTATTAATTATTAGAAAAGTGCAAGACGAGAAAGTTTCAAACATTTTGTGGTTTAAATTAAGAATTTTCAAATTTGAGATTTTTTTTTACTAATAAATCAAGTTTAACTTTCTTACTACCTGCTTTGTAAATTTTGTTTCGAATAAAAAGAAAGTAAAGCGGAATCAAAATAAGTAGCATTTGAAAAACATTCCGAAAGTGCATTTCTTTTCGATTTCATTTCTTTAGTCAAATCTAACCATTAAACTTTTTTCCGATCAACATAAAAGCAGTTTCTTCAAAAAGGAGAAAGAGAAAAAATGAAATGGTTTTCTTTCTACGGATTTGTACAAAATGTGTTCGAGAATCATAGCAATAGCTCTATACAGATTCAACGCGAAATGTTTGATACATTAAAAGCGATATTTGTTTGATGGCCATTAAAGGGCTTCAGTAAACTATGTTTAAAAAGAAATTGAGAGCATTTTTTTTCTCCGATTATTTTTATATCTTTTATGGAGGGTGGATTTGAATAGCTAGAAAGGAAGGAAAATATCGTCTCTAGCCTTGTTGCTGTTTTTTTAATGACTGTCGATAAAATTGAAATTTCATTCAGCTTTTTCTGCCCCGTGATAAATTGAGAAAAGATTGGTTTAAAATTTTTCTAATAGCATAAAATATTTAGTCGCATATTTTGATACTTATATTAAAAGCACATTACTCATCATATGATGCCAACCATTATATATTATAGCAAATATTTATTTCACAATTTATTGCGAATAAACACAAAAGCACACTACGAATTCACAAAATAATGCGAAAGTGCAAAAAATATTTTTTACTACACATTTGTTAATATCTTCAGTTGTTTTTTCACACAATTAAATGTTTTATTGAATGAATATTTAAAGGATTGCTGAGCAATATTTCTACGCCATTTTAGTTTCTTTCAAAACTAATAAAGATATATTAGAATACATTAATATTTTGTTATTAACTCAGATTTAAAATAAAAAGTAATATTGATCATTATGATTTATCAAACAAAAGTATTTAATCTTTTAGAATGTTTCTCAAATGGCATCATGTGCATGCTTTGTATCCACATTGTACGTTTGACAATTTCATACTCATCAGCACTCGGCTGACTGTACAATGTATGCATTAGGGTGGGCCGAAAAAACACTTTTTTTTTATTTCGAATTTGTAATAGCGCGGAAAAGTTGCGAATTATGAAGACAAAAAGAAGGGAAAAAAATTTATCGAAATCGGTTGACATCTTCCGATCGCGCATAAGGCCTAAAATTTGACAAAAAATGAAAAAACTTCATTTTCGCGATTTTTTTTTTTTTTTTTAATTTTTGAATTGGATGTTTTCGAAATGTAATAGTGCGGAAAAGTAGCTAATTGTGAAGATAAAAAGAAGGAAACAAAAATATCAAAATCCATTGATATCTTCCGATCGCGCATAAGGCCGTAGTTAATTTGACAAAATAAGAAAAAAAATTTTTTAACGATGTTTTTGAAAAAATTTAGAATGAAATGTTTTCATAATTTTTTCCCGCGGAAAAGTTTATAATTATGAAGACAAAAAGAGGGATAAAAAGGAGGAAAAAATTTATCGAAATCGATTAATATCTTCCGGTCGTGCCTGGGGCCTAAACTTTGACAAAATATAAAAAAACAGCATTTTTGCGATTTTTTGTTTAATTTTTTGAATAAGATGTTTTCGTAGTGCAATAGTTTGGAACGTTTACTGATATAGCCTTAAAACATTGTGCTCATATTTTTTTTTTTGGTCAGTTAATATCTTCCGGTTGCGCATTAACCCCAAAATTACCCAAAATAATAATTAAAAAAAAGTTACATTTTTACGCGTTTTTGGTTTTTGATGAATAATTTTTTGTGAAACAACCGTAGTATTTTTTGAGACAGACTGACAATAATATAGAAAAATAAACTACCACGGGTTCAGTCGATGTTATACAGTTGCGAAAAGCCTTAGAAACTCTCATACGCAGACGTTGGGCAGCAATCCAGGCAACGTCGCTCGTCTGGCTACGGATCTCTTCCACTCCATCACCTCCTTCCTAGGACCAGGTCAGCTGTCTGCCTATATTGTTTTTTCAGTCTGCGATTCTATGTAGTAATCGCAGTGTACTATTATTTAGTTCAATCTAGGTGTTTTGATTTTGAAAATCTTGTAGTCTTCTGCAATGATGTAGTTTTCTGCTGTGTGTGGACTCTATGATTTAACAAAAAGTTATGTAATAACAAGACAAATACTCTAATAACAAGAAAAATATTTGGCTACCTCACTTTTGGCACTCCGAAGAACTGCCATCAAACTAACTGCCTACTGGCGAAGACACCATTATTAATTTCTAGTGCCAAATTTAACCTTCCTTAAGTACGGCACCTAATGATGTCCTTGCCAGTGGACGGCTTGTTTGATGGCAGTTCTTTTGGAGTACCAAAAGTGGGACAGCCAAATATTTGTCTTGTTATTAGAGTATTTGTCTTGTTATTTGGCTCGGAAATTGTATAACTTTTTCGTTAAATCACCGAGTTCACACAGAGCAAAAAACTACATCATTACAGAAGACTACAAGAATTTCAAAATGAAAACAGCTAGATTGAACTAAATAATAGTACACTGCAATTACTACATAGAAACGCAGACTGAAAAAACAATATAGGCAGACAGCTGACGTGGTCCTAGGAAGGAGGCGATGAAGTGGAAGAGAGCCGTTGCCAGGCGAGCGACGTTGCCTGGATTGCTGCTCGACGTCTGCGTATGAGAGTTTCTAAGGCTTTTCGCAACTGGATAAGATCGACTGAACCCGTGGTAGTTTATTTTTCTGTATTGTTGTCAGTCTGTCTCAAAAAATATTACGAATGTTTCACAAAAAATTATTCATCAAAAATCAAAAACGCGTAAAAATGTAACTTGTTTTAATTATTATTTTGGGTAATTTTGGGGTTAATGCGCGACCGAAAGATATTAACTGACCAAAACAAAATCAAAACACATTTTTTTAAGGCTATATTAGCAAACTTTATAAGTATTGCATTACGAAAACATCTAATTCAAAAAATTAAACAAAAAATCTCAAAAATGATGCTTTTTTTCATATTTTGTCAAAGTTTAGGCCCTAGGCACGACCGGAAGATATTAATAGATTTCGATAAATTTTTTCCTCTTTTTTATCCCTCTTTTTGTCTTCCTAAATATCAATTTTTCCGCGTGAAAAAATTATGAAAACATCTCATTCAAAATTTTTTCAAAAAAAATCGCAAAAATGAAGTTTTTTTCTTATTTTGTCAAATTTTAGGCCGTGTGCGCGATCGGAAGATATCAATGGATTTCAATAATTTTTTTTCCTTCTTTTTGTCTTCACAATTAGCTACTTTTCCGCACTATTTCATTTCGAAAACATCCAATTCAAAAATTGAAAAAAAAAAATCACGAAAATGAAGTTTTTTCATTTTTTGTCAAACTTAGGGCCTTATGCGCGATCGGACGATATCAACTGATTTCGATAATTTTTTTTCCTTCTTTTTGTCTTCATAATTCGCAACTTTTCCGCGCTATTACAAATTCGAAATAAAAAAAAGTGTTTTTTCGGCCCACCCTAGTATGCATGTGTGCTGAAGGAAAAATGAATCTTACCTAACTCCAAATCGGTTAGTCAGAGATCTTTCAAAATAATATACAGAACATTCCGTGAGGTGTACGTCTTTTTTCAAAAGCGTTTCACCTTAAAATAAGCAAATCAAATGCACCTTCAAGATTAGATTTAGGTAAGTAAAATTCAAATGTCTTCTTCGCGTTCTAGGTGAAGTTTACCATTTGTGGTAATTTAACATATTGTTAGAATCACAAAAAATAAATAAATAAATAAATAAAAACAAATAAATAGTAAATAAGGTGACACAGAAATGTCCTGGCAATTCCTTCCAAATGAAGAAATTTATATATTTCAATTACGAATCCCTCAATACTCATTAGAGAGGACATGCAAATCTGCAGATTGATCGATACAAATTTCTCTTCATATAAAAAGTATTAAATTATTTGTTTTATGTTTCGGTATTTTCCGGTAGCATTGTATCTGACTTCGGTTTTCAGCAGTATTTTTAAAGTGCATTCTCATTTGCTTTTGTTTAATTGTTATTGCTTATTATTTTATTTTATTAATTTTTATCAAACAACCAATATTGCTTTTAAGTTTATTCTCGCACTGTTTTTTTTTCTTTTACATATAGCGATTTGCATGAACCGAGTTCTGTACATAAGGTGGAAAATTGTGAGATCCACAGGACCGTCGGTCTGGGGTCTGAAGATTTGGAGATTCAGTGTATACTGTTACACACATAGCCAAAAGCTCTGAATTATAAAGATTCCACGACCGAAGATAGTTTTTTAAGCTGACGGGATTAAAGAGTTTACGTGTATATTATCGATTTTTATATCTCTATTTTATTTATTTTTTTTAATGCGCATCTTTCCTGCTGAAACAAATATTATTTTTTCATAAACCCTTTATGTTTTATGTTAATTTTTTTTAATAGTAAGATTAATTAGTTATACTTCTGTATGATGTTTAATATGAATTTTAAAAACGAAAAATTTCAACTGAAAGAAACGAAGAATTTTCACATTTTGAAATAAGAAGTCGTCAATTTTAGAGCACAGAAACAGGAGAAAAAAATGTAAAAAAAAAACCTTTTTGAAACCAGACGGCAATTTTTTAACTCATTCGACGCAGTTCATGTATTTATTGAACTTTTTTCTTACTTTTGCAAAGTAATCGGAAGGCCTAAACATAATAAATAATTTATTCTTAAAAAAAGAAATTGAGCCTGCAATATTTTTTTTCTTCATCACAAAATGCTCATCGGACTGCACAGTACTAAAATCAATGTAGAAAATCTACATCAGCTTTCCAATGCTATCCCAGTTTCACATAAATACAAGAGCTTAATTATCGTGCATACAGTTAGCGTATCCGTTGCCCACGATAACAAGCAAGATCTTCAATGCATATTACCTGAAATTGTAAATCATTGTTTATTCAGCCGTTTTCGAGTTTCTCACGTTTTTGAACTAATTCAGATCTGTTTTGCTACCAAATATTTTTTTCTCCAGTTGATGGAACGCTTTTCGGCATGGAACAAACGTTATTTTACAGTAACGAAAATCTAATTTATACAAAGGAAGAATTTTTCATTTGCCTTCAATGAACAAGAAGTTCTTTTAGACATAATGAGTCAACTTTCCCCTATTCCACTTTCTAATATCAACTAATAATCTTCCTTGGTTAACTGAGACAGCAAATTGTTTGAGGCTTTTATCAAGTACAACAGAGTTCACGAGATCATTCTACGGTGAAATAAAAATATGTCAACTTAATAGTACTGCACTTTAGAAGCACTAACAAAAAAAAAAAATTAATTCATAACCTATCTTTCTTGCACTAAATTAGGAGTAACATAAAAAAAAAAAACGGCTACAAATTTTGTCTGTTAACATTTGCAAGTTTACGTCAGCGAACTGCAGGCCAAACATTTTTTTTCTTCCTTGAGATCATACAAGACGACGGCAGTCGAAGTAAATAGACTCTACGTTTAATTTTAGAACGTAGACATCTGATTTACGTTTGAGTTTAAAACAGAGATGTGCCTAATCAAGATTTTATTCTGGAATCTTCACCTATATTTTAAGGCACCACATGCGCTGTAGTATATTATATGTGAGCTAATATTTAGAAAAGGGCCAATTTGAGTCCCAAGTGAATTTTCACTAGTATTTCAATAACTAATTAAAAGAATAATTTTCCCCAGAAAGAAGATAAGGTTCTGCTTTCATTTCATCTAATAACATCAGAAAAAAATGTTTTTTTCTTCAGAAAACATTGTTTTTATGCATCAAAAATCAGATCGGTAACGTGTCCCCAGTAGCAAAGCTTAGCATGCAAACAGGTCATGCGCACTTTCTAACTTCCCAAAAAAACGCACTTGCACAAAAAACGATTCTATTTTTACCCCTTTGTTAATATTTTACTTCATTTTTGTTTAAATCGATTTCTGATTTTCTAGCCGATGCGAAATAGGCGTATCCTAAGTTCCGCCGTCAGAGTGGTAACAATAACTTTCGATCTATGTTTAGAATCCCAAAATCATTTCCTGCACCTATACCACGTGATACTGAGTACCTGGTGGGATGTTTGATCGAATCGTAATTAAAAATTTGCATTTCTGCATCTAAAATTGTAGGCAAGATTTTTTAAAGTGATTTTATAAAATGTGTGTCATTTGAGTCATCAGATCGGTAACACGCTCTAAAATGCGCAGTTTTTATTATTTTAAAAATTATTTTATATATAAGTATAGTCCTTTATTACAAGTGAAAAAACCACGTGTTTGATTTTGGTTTAGTGCGATCGACTCGGAAATATAAAAAAACTCTGTCAGTTTGTCAGATCGGTAACAGTCAGAGCGGTAACATTGAAAAACAGCGAATAAGTTACAGAACTAACTCACACGTTTCAGAACTATAAAAAGCAAAAATCATAGGTTTTAGCCATATATATTGAATATTTTTGTTCTTAAAAAATGAGAAGCAATGAGTTTTAGTACACTTGCTTCATTTGTTGTTTGTATGACCTAACAATAGAAGTTAGTAAAATAAAAAAATGACACTGTAGAAATTAAGTTAATTAATTATTATTATTTTATTTATTTATTTTTTTTTTTGGTGCTTCAATTTCTCATAACTTCGCTAAATAACTAGATAAAAACTATCATGCTAAATCTGAATTTCTGATCAAGAAATTAAATTTCCTGCAACTAATTAAAGAAAAGCAAGCAGAGTCGTGTGTTGAAAAAGTTGAAGTTGTGTGTTGTTTTAAAACAAAACAAATGTTTTATTAGCTTGGATTTGGTAATCTCATAATTTATTTCATCTAAAAATCTTATCGCTCATTTTTATTTTCAAAAAATGCTTTTTTTATAATGAAATTTGATTTTTTAGCCTAATATATATATATATATTAATATAATTATCTTAATTCTATGCTAAAAATGCAAGGAAATGATATCATATTTAGAGATGTTAACGAAGACTGAAAGCATAAACTCAAATATGCAACTCATATTAACATCAGATCTGTAACATTTATCAGATCTGTAACGGCTTAAAAGTGAGTAATCTAAGGAGGGGGTAAATAACTTCCTTGACCTCCCCCCTTTTATTTTCTTGCATTTAGACCCAATTTAGACTTAAAATCCAATATTAGTTTTTTTCTGCAAAAAAATTTTTTTTTCAGAAAACTCCAACTTCAAATTGGCACTTTTCTAAATATTGGCTCATGTTCTTGATTAAAATTGCTGATGGAATACTCAAATGAATCCATGTCCGCAGGAGCATTCCTTGTCCCCTTCCACAAAAAAATAATTGTTAGACGGCGTGGTTTTGTAACTATGGTTTCTGAATGCGTTTTCAATTCATAAAATAAACTTTCAAAATTATATAGAACTTCTTTTCTCGGATACTATATTTTGTTTTACTCTTGCGTGCTCTCCAAATACAAGGTATTTAATTAGCTTGAACATTTTTTTCTATTTTTCATTTATCAGAGAAATTAACATCACATAAAAATAAAATCATTAATCATCAATTCCAAGAGTTCCATTTTATATAGATTCATTAATAATCTTTATGTTCATCGACTAATCTATTTTTTACTATGAACATAAATTTATATGATGTTTCAGTTAAAGAAACTACACTTTAAAAATATAATTTAATGTGTATTAATAATTTTCTGCATAATGGCAATTTATTCTTATTTTTCACCTCTCGATTTATTTCTAGTGGATCAATATGGTTAAAAATGGGCGTAATACGCCTGGGATTTCTTTAAACTAAGTAATAAAAATGAGCTGCATCTGTTAATCAACTAGAAATGATGGATTAATCAAAGTACAATAAAGAATATGACCATTCATAACCATCTAGTTGATAAAACAGGTAAAAATGTCAAATTACTAGTTTCATATTCCTCGAAAACCAATCAAAGACTAATTTAACAAATAGGAGCGATTAATCATTATTTTACTTACGTAGTTAACTTTGATTGTTTTAATGTGCCAAGCTATTCAATAGTTGCAGGTAGTTACAGACCGGTGCAGACAGTTTATTATAGAAAGTTCTTTTCTCCCCACGAAATATGAAATTGATAGTAGTCTCGCTATTGATAGTAGTCTTGTCTTGATTTTCCTTTAAAAATTGTACTTTTGCTTCATATTTTTGAATTTTAACTAAATGCTTCAAACGTGGTCGAAACTTAGTTTTGTTTGTGTTCTTTGCAAAAAAAAAAAAAAACATCATTACTTATTATTAAAGGAAGCGGTATTTCATGTCCAAACCTTTTAAAAGTATTTTCAGCACAATTCTCATAAAAGCAAAAAAAAAAAAATTCTTTAATATCCCGCAAGTAAAATCCAACCTTAAATGCTACATGAGAATTAAGTTACCTAAAAATATCGAAGTTGAGACAAGATTCGAGATGATGATGGTTGATTGGGAGGCAGTAAAACACGCGTTCCGAAAATCGCTGTTTGGAATGCCCCAAACTTTCAGTAAGAAAGGAAATAAGAAAGGCCAAAATTACCTCTTTGGGACTTTTTCCTGCACTTTTATTCTCGAAACCTGAAGACATAGTTAAGGCAGAACTCCGTTTTAACTCTCGCAGAATTAGGTCTCATTTGTAAAATGGGAACTGAAGTTCCATAAACCTTGGGCACTAAATGCGTTCCACATCACTAAGAAGTGATGCGTTTCCTTTTGGATACACTCTATGAAGGAAACCTTAGACTCGGCTGAAAAGTCGATGGTCAAAAGAATTGATTTTATATGATATTTTGATAACAACATAGGATAACATAACTGTACTAAATAATTAAATGACGTGAATGACCTATACATGTTGATTAAAATAAACTTTAACACATTAGGATTAAATGAAAAAAGTTGGAAGTGTATAACACTTTGCCATCTTTTTAAGAACGTGGTAATCTGATATTAACTTATTAAAAGTCTGCTTTAAAACATAATTTTGGAGTTGAGACATTAAAACTTGTTAATTGATCAATTTAATAAGATATTAATGTTTTAAATTATTCTGAAAGACCATCTTTATATTGAAAAAATATTAAAGTTCACAAAATTTCAGTCGACCTTAACTAAGTGTAGTTCTTTTTCAATCAACTTTCTTAAATAAAATTTCCAAAAGATAAAAGCATGAAAGAAAGCTCAATACTTTTTTTTTAATCCTCAAATGAACAAGAAGTAAAAATGGTAAAAAATATTAACAAACAGAAACATTAATGAGTGAGATTTAATGACGGGAGAAGTGTGTTGGTGAATTTGTCAATCTGTTGGCAAGTCTATAACAACTTTTAAAGCATTAATTTTATTCAAAATAACTGTAAAATAGTCAAATTGTTTTTTTAGGTTTTGTCAAGTACATCTGTGTCTCACGTTATGTTTCAGATTCAAACATACGTTATTTAAATTACTAGCTGCGTGGCCCGGCGTTGCACGGGCTTTAATGTAGTGAAGGCAGTTTGAGAAAACTACTCGCCACCAAGGCGGCTCGCTTTTAAAGTAGCGAGGAAAGTTTCAACAAACTACTCGCCACCAAGGCGGTTGGCCTTTACAGTAGCGAGGAAAGTTTCAATAAACTACTAGCCGCCAAGGCGGCTCGCCTTTAAAGTACCAAGGAAAAGTTTAATAAACTACTCCCCGTTTAAGCAGCTCGCTAAAAACCTTTCCTGCATAAAAGAATCAATCAAATTATTTACACATGCTTCCTCAAAAATAAAGACGATGTCAAGTAGTGCATACTTAGCACTCTCCTTAAATAACAAATACGATTCCTTATCAAAAACAATTATTTCCAAACCGCTTTCTTAATGTAAAATTAATTGCAAAATTCTAAACGAAAAAGTTCTTTTAATATTTGGATCGCAGTCAAAAAAGTTCCTTCTAAAAACAGCAATTGCAATTTTATTTAAAAACACATTTTCAAAATAGTACCAGAGAAAAAATATGTCATTAATAATTAGAATAAAAACAATTGTTAGAACTTTGTTATAACACGTATTCAAAATGACAATGGAAAAAAATAACACTCGTTCATTTTAAAAAGTCCAATTTAGTTAACGTTTCAATTTAAAATCGCAACGGAAAGAAATAAATATCTTGGAATTTTAAATAGTTCAATAATTTAGTTAACGTTTTAATTTAAAATCGCAACGGAAAGAAATAAATATCTTGGAATTTTAAATAGTTCAATAATTTAATTAACGTTTTGATTCAAAATGGCAACGGTAAGAAATAAAAGTCTTGGAATTTTAAATAGTTCAACTATTTAATTAACGCTTTACTTTAAAATGGCTACGAAAAGAAATAAAAGTCTTGGAATTTCAAATAGTTCAATAATTTAATTAACGTTTTACTTCAAAATGGCAACGGTAAGAAATAAAAGTCTTGGAATTTAAAATAGTGTAATAAATTAATTAACGCTTTAATTTAAAACGGCGACTGAAAGAAATAAATCTCTTGTAATTTTAAATAGTTCAATAATTTAATTAACGTTTTAATTCAAAATGGCAACGGTAAGAAATAAAAGTCTTGGAATTTTAAATAGTTCAACAATTAATTAACGTTTTAATTCAAAATAGCAACGGTAAGAAATAACAGTCTTGGAATTTTAAATAGTTCAACAATTAATTAACGTTTTAATTCAAAATGGCAACGGTAAGAAATAACAGTCTTGGAATTTTAAATAGTTCAACAATTAATTAACGTTTTAATTCAAAATGGCAACGGTAAGAAATAACAGTCTTGGAATTTTAAATAGTTCAACAATTAATTAACGTTTTTATTAAAAATGGCAACGGTAAGAAATAATGTCTTAGAATTTTAAATAGTTCAATAATTTAATTAACGTTCTAATTCAAAATGGCAACGGCAAGAAATACAAGTCTTGGAATTTTAAATAGTGCAATAATTTAATTAACGTTTTAATTCAAAATGGCAACGGTAAGAAATAAAAGTCTTGGAATTTTAAATAGTGCAATAATTTAATTAACGCTTTAATTTAAAATGGCAACGGAAAGAAATAAATGTCTTGGAATTTTAAATAGTGCAATAATTTAATTAACGCTTTAATTTTAAATGGCAACGGAAAGGAATAAATGTCTTGGAATTTTAAAAGTGCAAAGAATTTAATTAACGTTTTAATTAATATCTCAGCTAATTAACGTCGTACAATTACGCGGTTGGTCTTATTGTCTTAATTAAAAAATTTCGAATCGAATGGTATTATGTTTGATTCTTTACGCTCAGCGGTTTTTGAGGAGTTCAAGCTTCAGACGGACAGACAGACAGACAGACAGACGCGGACAGATTTTAATAGTAGTAATAAACAATTCAAGAGGGTAAACGGGAAAAGATTATTATTTATTTTATTAATATTTATCTATTTTACAAATCGCTAAAAGCACCTGTGTCCCACTTTTTTCAGACTTCAACAAGTTTGTTTCAACTCCAAACTGTTCAAAAGTTCCAACGTGAAAATACAAGTTACACATACACACATACATATCTATAGTTATACTGTAAAAAA
>JAXGGA010018686.1:0-21563 GCA_038373865.1 Uloborus plumipes | reverse complement strand
TTCCCTACCACACAAAGATGTTAGGGCAAAATTCCTAACTTTTTTTCTTTTTTGTAACTAGATTCTTTAACTGTGGAGAAATAGCCTAAATAAAATATTCAACAGCAATTATAAACAGGGTTCGACAAATCCAGGGTGCCAGTTCACCCAGGCGATTAAAAAACCTTTACAACGAGTTCTTGAGTTCTTTTGGAACAAGAATCCTTTAGCAGTCATGTCACACTGAATTTCTCTATGAAGCAGAGAAATTTATCTGGGGCCAAAAATTTTTTCCCTGCTCTTAAAATGTTTTAATAATTTTTGTCTATCTCCAGGCCCCCGAAGGAGGGGGGGGGGTTCAAAGGGTGCAAACAATGCAATTTCATCGGAAAATAACAAAAACCACGCCCATTTTTTTTTGCAAATTCATTGATTTTTTCAAAGCCAGGTGGGGGGGGGGCTGACACCCCCCCCCCCCGCCCCGGTCGGTCTCTGCCTTTAAAACAAAATTTAAAGATAAAGTGAAAGTTCACGCGAGTTCCGTTAACATAACTAAAAGTCTGAATCACTACGTTTGTCTGAACCCAGTAATGTTCATAAACGAATGAACATAAGTTACAAGTAATTAATAAGTTTTTTTGCTTCAGAACTGCTGGCGCAATTCGCGCACCCAATTAAAATATTCACCTGCAAGATGTAATTGCATTGTACAAGTGCATCGAACAATTCAACGTCTGCCAAATCAAACAAATTACTATCGGATTTATATTTTGATTCAACATTACAAATAGAATTCATGCACTGAAAATACTTACAGATGCACTCGAAAACATGGCGTAAAGTGACGAAACTAACAAGCGGAAGAATTATGTATGACAAAAAATAAGTGAAGCAACAATAGTGTTGAATCATGCAAGTTTGAAAGAAAAGAAAAGAAAAAAAAATCCATTCCGAGATGCAGGTGGTTCTGATTCGTCAATCGGAGCAGAGCGGCACCGTTATCAAGGTTCCAAAGTACGAGAAATCTTCTTAAAGTTAACCGAATATCAAAGAAAAAGAATGTACTTTAATAAGAAAAGAAAGAATGAACGGAATGCGCCTAAAAAGGCTGTCATGCAGTGTTGTGGGAGGATGCAAATACTGTGTTACTGTATGCGTGTGTAACTATTAGAATTCATAGATTTAAGTTTATTTCCAGGTCAGTCAGTTGAGGGGTTAATCACCCCCCTTGGCTTTGAAAAAAAAGTGTTCAAAAAATATTAGTGGGTGTAGTTTTATTGTTTTCCAGCAAAGTCAAAAATGAGTATGCATCCTTTGGTTGAAATTTGAAATGACGGTTTATTCTATGGAAAGTAGGCACGGATCCAGAGATGAAAGGGCTATTGTCATGATGCCCCTAACTACCGAAAGATAGCCGAGATTCACCGGAAACCCATATTTCTGCCCAAATCACACTTAACTATCAAGCCTTCGGAAAGGATATCCCCTCCGAAACCAAAAGCTAGTTGACCCGCCCTCGACACAAAGACCGTGCGAACTTCTTCGACCCAGGGAGAAATGATGTAATCTGAGAATCTACGCAAAAAGTGTACATCGTCACGTGACGAGTCCTGGTCGTTCTCATTGAGACGACACAGAAATGGAATGTTTTATGCTGTTCAAGCAGAAATATTTCACAAATGAGTTATGGATCTATCTAAGAAAAAATAAGTTTTGTATGTGTTCTGGCTCGCGAAATTCCTCTTAATTTCGGAAGTCCAGGCAGGCCCGTCATTTCAGGTTTTTACAAGGGAGGGAGTCAAAGGGTGCAAACAATGCAATGTAGTCGGAAAACAAGAAAAACCACGCCCACTTATATGAAAATTCATTGATTTCTCAAAGCCAGGGGGGGGGGGGGGCGGGCCAATCTTCCCCTCCCTCCTAGATGACAGGTCTGTGTTCAGGTAAAAAAGTGAAAGTTTGTACCACTGGCTTGTTGGAAAACAGGGGGGGGAGGGGGTTCAAAAATTAAGATTTGTATCAGAAATGTCTTTACAACTGTTCTTCAGTGCGAAACCAGGGTATTTGTTTTCTCGTTTTAATGACATAAACATGTTTACAACAAACGAAAAGATACTCTAACATTTTTACTATTACGCATAATTAATCATGCAGAAACTACTTCAACTAGCATCGCTTGTTGTCTAAATTCAACCAATTATGTTTAGTTTCTTTCCTATCTGGCCTTTCAATCCAAGCAATCTTCCTGGGCCATAGTACAAATATATTTCCTGTTTATTTTTAGACAAAAATTTAAGTGTCTACTTAAAAATAATAGCACAGATGTAATCGCTGAAAGATACATTCCATAGATACTTTTCCAAACGTCGCAATCTTAAAGTAGCTAAATATAAACATTTCTCAACATTATATTGTAGCTGTGAGGGAACTAAAATTGCAGATAAGTTGTATAAGTTGTATGAAAGTGTTTTTCAATGATACAGTAAACAATGATGGAAATCTAATCAAAATGGTCTGATTTGATTTGCTATGAAGAGTTTTGTTTGGAAAAATAATGTGTGTAAATGAGCATAAATCTTTCCTTGTGAATTATATAACATACTTACATGAAACTGTTCTAAAATAATGAAGCCGCAATGTAAAAATTCCGAAAAGGCCACAACGGTCGCAAATGTAAAACATAAAAAAAAAAAAAAAAAAAAAAAAAAAAAAAAAAAAAAATCACAACAAGTACTCAAAAACGCAACAAAAATATACCACGAAAAATATAAGTAATTTTGAAAATGTTGCTGGTAAATTGTTCTGCTTTAAAATTAGCATGTGATAACCCCCACACAAGTAGTTTCAGTATTTGCGTACAAAAATATCTTCGATCAAAAAATTTATAATGTAAATTTATTTTTATAATTTAAATGCTCGATTACTAAGTGGATTTACTTACTTTTCGCTTTCATTCACTTAACTTAATCCTTTCTAAGACTGAATAAAATGGTTGGAAACAGGTAACAATTATGAGATTTTCAGATGAATAAACAGAAAAGTGAATGCTTCGTTAGCCTTAAACACTTGAGATCACCGGGCAGACAGAATTTAATTTATGAGAGGGGGGGGGTTCAGTCCTCACAATGCAGAATATAAATTAACGTATTGAGAAAGGCATGTATGCCAAAAGCAAGGTATCTGGCCAGGTTGACCCATCCACCAGGCGCGGATCTAGAGGGGGGGGGGCTGTGGGGCGACACTTTTAGTGAAGATTTAAAAAAAAAAAAAAATGCTCCAAATCACCAATTTACACCCAAAAATGACACTTAGGAAGTCCTCCTTTACTGAAACGGCCCCCCTCCAAAACTAGAAGCTAAATCTGCCCTAAATTCTCACCCATTCTGTTTCAAATAAATGAACAGCAAAAGTGTTTTAATTAGTTACAGCTCTCTGATGTTTGATAAAACGGCGGGCCTGAAAAATATTGACTATCATTTTGACTGGTAGTTAGACTGACAGTTGACTACCGCGTTTCGACTAATATTTGTGAAAATTGATTTTTTAAAACAACATATTAGACACTGCAAAAAAGAAAAAATACAACATTTATATTTTTATTCTTTCGGCAAAAAATGAGGGAAAAGGTCACATTTGAGATTGGGAAAGTCCTGCCATGACCTAATAGTCTAAGAAAATGCAAAATCGATTCTTGCTCCTCCCATCACATTTCGACTCTCGTAAATAGAAAACATTTCTCTGCCTCATGTGGAAACGAAAATACCTCATTTTGACGTCATCCGCCGACACGACCTAAAAATGGGCTCGTCAACGAAAAAGAGGCCCAAGGATTCATTTTTCAACCTGCGAAGAGGTGAAAGGTTTCTAAGTAACAGAGAAAATGATCGCATAATTCATACCCTAGGAAGTTGTCAGCCTCAATTCTGCGTTGATAGTTGAATAAATTATTCCATACTGAGGTAACTTATTGTAATTGGAAAAAAAAAAATCGATTGGGTCTGAATGATCATGGGCTAGAATTTAAAGATCAATGCGTAAAACTGCCCAGTCACAGCAGTGAACAAGTCGAACATTTCTAAATAGGAGCCAAAGAAATAATTCAAATAATTTTCATCTGTTTTGTGTTGATGTTGACGACAGTGGCTTTGATTTCAATACGGATGAAAAATGGAAAACAATTTCCAACCATCACCAAAAAAAGTAAGACCGAGGAAAAAAAAACCACAAAACTGTCAGCATCATGGCTGCACAAGAAATTAAATTGCAATGATGGCAGAAAAACGACACCTATTACAGAATACAACAATAGAAATCGCCACTTTGCTTCTGAATGCAAAGCAGAATATTATGACACGTTTTCATTGCATAAAACGTTATTGTAACCTTATTCGTCAGACAAGAGTCTCACTTAAGTAACCTCTGTAGAAAAATTCCGAAAGCAGGGCAACATGAGAACTTATTTATGATTGAAACATTAGAAAAATGGTAATGGCTGCGGCATTACGCGCATAAAAGTGAAGAAAGAAAAACCATATTGAAGTTTAAGGGAGCGATTTGCATTAAATTGTGGTTGGATTGAATTGCGATTTGCATCAAACAGTGGGTGAAAATCACAACAGCTCGTAAAACGAAATCTGCAAGCGAGATTTTTCAATGCCACATTGATGAATGCTTGTCAAGAGGAAAAACAATATGTGTGCGAAGCAGTAAAGGTAGTTTTAATACAGTGAAGAAACAATTGTCGTCTCACACTAAATCCATCTGCCAGCAAAGAACACATGTTTATTAAGTAAGATTTGTCTCCAGACTTCGGTAGCAGATTGAAGGTTAGTAGACAAAATTATTCGGGCTACAGTTGTAGCCCGAATAAAGAAAGCACTAAGGATATTTTTCTTGTTTATTAAAAGAAATTAGTTAAACAATTGCCGGATTTTCTATCCGGCAATTGTTTGACTGCCTGACATTTTGTCGCAAAATTATCGTCTGAAATGTCGATAGTGTTGCTAGAAGTCTGCTTAGAAACAGGGTGGCCGAGAGCCAAAGTGGGCCCGGCCCCGCTTGTCAGTTTGGTTGCCGGGACCACCTCTCCCACAAAACTTGTCAAATTTCACTACTCGTATTCTGAGCCAAATTAATCAAACTAGCAGTGGCGTATTTACGTATGGGCTTGATGGGCTATAGCGCAGGGCGGCACGATTGGGGGGCGGCACTTTTTCCATGCAAAGTGAAGACCTTTTTTCTTTTAGACAGCAGGGCGGATCGGCAGCGAGAATGACCTTTTTTTTTTTTCTTTAGTCACCAGCGCGGCAGCGGCCACATTTTTTTCCCTTGTATTGGCAGGGCGCAGCGGTGAACAAGGACAAAGTTCATGGAGGTGGTGGCGTCCGAAGTCAAAGCCCAAAGTACAAAGAGCTGCCCGCACTGGATCCTTTTCCACGATGATTTATTGCTCTCTTTTAGGGATGCGCCGATTAATCGGCCATAATTGGCCGCTTTGTCGATTAATCATAATCGGCAAAATCGGGCCGATTAATCGGCCGAAAAAATATTTTTCAAATATTATTCTTTAAAGTATACCTTCACTAAGAAACTATGATGAATAATTTTTTACAATAATCCTCACAGTTGATTTAAAGTTTTCTTTTAATTAATTCACCTACTTGGATAGTATCTCGTACATAGACAATGTTTTAAAATTTTTCTTGTGGCGATAGTTTTCTAATAGTACAGTGCTTTTATATTCCCTAACATGGGTGCCCATAAGGGGGGGCATAGAACATACATATTGATCAATACAAGGAAGATGCGTTAAAAAGTTCAAATAAAAATATCAGCAATTAAAAAGTTTAGAACAATTATTGGAATGAAATTCCAAATTTTGAATAACATTTTGTGTTTCATGATTGAAGTGCGACGAGATGATGGTCTTAAATTTAATAATCCGAACTTGAAGTTTGGATAATACGCTCTATTTTCAAAGCTAGGTTATGGCCATAAGGCTATATATTTATTACGACAGTCTCTTATCTATTGGGAACTTCCTACGCAGGTGTTAGGTCTTTAAATTCCACCTAACGTATATTCTGTCCATCCCACGCAACAGTAGTTTTAAAAGAAATAAAAAGATACTCCTTAGATGACTTAAAACTTTTATCAAGTAATTTCATAACTGAAACCAGCTGATAAATCCGGTTTCGATGACATTAAACCCTGAATTACTGACACTTTTATTTTTCAATAAAAAAATAGATAGTATGCTTATCGTTTATGATATGGAAATTAAACTTTATCGTGTCAGGGTTAGTTCCCGTAATGTTAACAGAACACTTTTCCGGGCCATCATCTAGTTGGAAATTTTCCACGTGTAAGTATACTTTAATACGACATATAGAAGTATCAAGAAACTGTTTTGGACTTGTTGATGAATAAGCATTTTAGAATCCAAGTGCTAGGCTGGTGTTACTCATCTTAATGAGGTAATTATTTTCTCGTTTTAAACAGGAATTATGAAAAGTGTATTTTCATTTTCCGGTAAAAAAAAAACCCCTGCAATACTTGTAAGTATCGAGGGTGTATCCCGTTTAAGAAGAATGGGGGGCAAGCTCGTCATTTGAGCAATCAAATATAAATCAATTGTCCTGCCCCCCGAAAATTTTGAAATGACGGGCCTGGTGACGAATGACGGGCAATTTCTAAATTTAAACTTTTCTATGGTAAATGTGGAGGGATCGTGTGCATGAGAGCAGAATTTTTTTTAGCAGTCTATGAAGCAGAATAAAAACCTCCAAAATAGTCAGCAAGATGAACCTAAATTAGATTAATTGTAAAATGAAATAAAAAAAGGCTAAAAAATTACAAGTACATGTTACCCGTGGATCATATCACAGAACCCCGGAAATACAGTACAAATACCTTTTCGCTGACGTTTAAGATTTTTTTCCCTTAAAAAAATCGCCTCAACAAAGAATTAGTCTGCAGCTTTTCTCAAGAATCTAACGCACATTGTAACCAGGGGGCAAAGAATAGACAGTTTTAGGAGGAGTGAAATTCAAAAATTTCCGAACGAAATACCGAATGGTAAAATACGAGGTGCTCACATACGAATTACATCTATAATAAGAAGATACATTAAAAATCATGGGAGCTTTTTTTTTCCTTTTAATTATAATGCAACATTGTCAAATATGCCGAATCGTTTAATTTGCAGAACATATAAATTTCGCGAAGTCTCCCGTGACTTTCCATCAGGGTACCCCTGGTCACTGCATCACGCTGTTTTTTCTACCCGGATCGTGTGTAATGACATTTTTGCTAAAGGAAGAGCACTTTTTTGTGAGTAATTCGTGTAATTCAGGCTTTACTTTTCGCATAGTATCACCTCGCGTCATAATAAATACTAATACTTTCGTTTTCAAAGTAGCTCCTAGAGAAGAAATCCAAGAAAAGACTATCAAAATCAGTCACCAAGCTATTCGAGCTGAACTCGTGGATAAATTAAAGTAATCCATTAAAGCGTCCAGTAATGAGTCAGATACTGTAAATTCTAACATTCTGTTTTGATGTTCATCTAAGCCCACAGATTTGGTTGGATAGCGTTTCGTCATGGTATATAGAGCATGAGGATCGATATAGAAGGTCGACTCTTTTGGCCCTGCTGATTGCAACTATCACCTGTACAGCTACAATGTATCAGCGACATTTGGCTTTTTGTCTTTAACTTAATCTATTGTACCAATTCATTCCACGATTCGAAAGCACTGGAGCGTTGTTTAGAGAAACTTTGAATGTAAGTAAATACATTGCATGGGCAATAGATGACCCCTGGATGCAAAAAAGAGCTGTCCACAACTGATGTCACGCTTTAAATGGGGACGAAGGTTTGTGAAATAGAGGGACATAGTCTTCATAAACTGACATTTTAGGATTTAGCACATAAAGAAATGAACTATCAATACTTCGAAATGGGAAAAGTGGAGCGATTTCGAAATAGCTAAAAAAGAGGAAATCTGAGGAAGGGGAATATTATAATTTCTAAACAATAATTCAAACTTAAGCACTTCCTTAACCTTTAAATTCTAGTGAATAACTAGCTTGTATGTTTTGCTAATTAAATAAAATGCAATACAGAGCATGGTCTCCAAATTAAGAGCCCGCCCCTAGTTTGCTAAATACAGTCGAATCTCAATAACTCGAAGATTTATAACTCGAAGATTCCTTTGTCTTTAAGTTGGATCCATTGGGTCCTAAACTCTTGAGAAGGCTGTGGGAACTCCCTTTAACTCTAACTGCCCAACAACTCGAAGCTTTTAGCTGGTCCCTTGAAACTTCGAGTTATCGAGACTCGACTGTATGAGAGTTATGTTATTATCATTGAAATGAAATTAATTCGTTGACAGTTTCGTAAGCAAATTACTAGTCGTTGTCGAAATTTATTATCTACTGCTGGTGAAATGGACTTGGGAGCTGTCTCGAAGGGGAGCAACTGAAAAGTGGAGAGAGTGTTAAAACACCTCCCAGGATCCTTTGTTTAAGCAAATATTGCCAATTCAAAAATGATACTTTATGCGCATCACCAAAAACCCGACCCAAAAGATAATTTCTAGCTGAGTTTTGTTGTCTTGCAACTTGAATCAGTCACCAAGGAAAAATTACGTCGCTCCCAAATTAGGAGTTAGCAAGTTCGTAAAAAAATATGAATTAATGGTGTCTGGATTTAAATGAAACTTGGTCGTTAGTTTTATGACTTTATCACTAGCCATTGCAGTAAGGTACCGATCCATAGAGGTGGGAAGTCACGCCCCCCCTCCCCCCGAAACCAAGTATTACCTAACGCTGCATTTTGGAGACGATGCTTCGAAAAAAATCGCACTCCGACCAAGGGCGGATCCAGAAACTTTTCAAGGGGGGGGGGGCGATTGATTTTTTTTACCTTCATTTATATATATAACCCCCTCAAAAAATGACACATATACCCCCCCCCCAAAAAAAAAAGAAGCATAGAAACAAACATACGTATGTGTGCGTGTTGATGGGTCTTTTTCTTTTTGCTGATCCCTCCCATCTATGTTTTTTTTTTCCTCCAATGCTATTGCTTTCTGTGTTTTTTAAAAATATTTTTAGAAGAATGACCTTTGTAGGAGATGCATTTAACTCTTAAATGAAGGAGGGTAGAATATCCCGAATTTTAGGGGGTCGGGGGGGGGGGTTCTCCCCCGGGAATTTTTTTAAAAAATTGATACAAAATTCTGCATTACGAGGCCTGAAATGGGTATTGAGACTGCAGAAATATGAGAATAAAGTAATCAAACAAAACCTTTTGAATGTTATGCCTTTTGCAAATTAAGATCAATTAAAATATTTAAAAAAAATATGGACCGACAAACCCTCTGACATTAATCTGCAGAGATACAGAACGAGAGAAGAGAAAAAAAAACATCACTTGCTTGCATCGGTTTTCAGCATAGTTACTGTAGTTTATATTAGTAGTATTACAATTGTATTAGCATATATTCAGGGGTGCCCGGAATTGAAGTCATTGCGACATCCTTTTTTGGCAAATTTTGGCTGATGAGTAAACAAATTTCTACACAGTAGTAAAGTATTTCATTAGAAAATCTTGTCTTAGTATGCAGGTGACTGGGAATTTCAATCAGCAAATTCAGAAATTTTCCTCTTTGAATAGTTCAAGATTGGGAAGCCCCTGCATGCATTACACTAAACGGAACTTACTGTCTGTTTGCGTTTTGTGCGCCTGGCAGCCACGAACGCTTCCATCTGAAAAAGGGGAGATAGGTTTAGGATGCGCACTTCCCGATGCCTTCAGCTTTTGTTCGATTGCTACTTCCTCGTTGCATTTTACCCCTATTTTGTGAGAGTCAGAAGAGACTTGGAGCGTGCGCAGATGATTCGGAGGTCGCACGAAAAAATGTTAGACAGTACCTTTAGTCTTTTCTGCGTTTGAAGGCGATTCAATGGATATTAACGGTGATTTAGTTGATAAAAGTGGCTCAGGTCCAAATGATATATTTGATTTGCTATTTTCCTTGTTTTAAGCCACCTCTCCATAAAATCGCATAAACAAGAAAGTTTAATGACCGAACTAGGAACGTTGCTCAGTTCTACTGACTCCAAAAGGAGACTAAGACCACTTGAAATCGTGCTTATTTTCGTTACGTCATATAGACGGCGTCCCTCCATATGATGACGGGCGTCAAGAAATCGGCGACTCGGAATGTATGCATTCGAAGGCGAAGGCTAACCCCTTCTCCGTTTATCATTTGCATTTCTGCCTGTAGAGACTTAATTTATCGGCACTGTCTTGAAAATGGCGCCAAATTTCAGTTCCCACAGGAACAGAAAAGAAATAAATCCCCCATTCCTAGAAAGGTAGATAATTACTTTTTTTTTTTTTTACATTTTTGGTAAGTGCCTGTTTCTTTCTTTTTTCCTTTTCTCTTTTCTTTTCTTTTTTTTGGCTCAAGGGGAAGGGGCGATCGCCCCCACCCTTGTATCCGCGCTTGACTCCGACCCCCCCCCCCTCTTGATAATGACCCCTCCGAAACAAAGAAGCTGGATCTGTTTTTTGTTGCTGGATCAACAAGACAAAATGCTCACGTCCCGTCCCTAATATTATGCCAAATGGATGATTGACAGATAATGGTACAGATGAAATATCGTCATATATATTTCAGCAGAGGCTAAATAATTTAAGTGTTTGTTAGTGTATCTGTTTAAAAAGAAGATAACATTCAACAATTAAAATTATTCTTACCTTCCGGCCTGTATTGCAGTATCATATGTACATTATGTCCAGCTCCCTTGAGAGCTGCAGCTGCCTGCTCGTGCGTAGCATGCCTTAGATCAATTCCATTCACCTGTTGGTATAAAAAAAATCAATTAAAATAATCCATTAATGAGTTAAATTTTGAGCCGATTCGCGGGGGGGGGGGGGGGCGATGTTGTATTAATTTATAGCACCAATTGATTTTGGAACGTTTGAAAATAAAAATTGTTTTTAACACAACAAATAATCGTTTTAAAAAAATCACGAAACGAAATAGTAGGAAAATATCAGAAGAAAAGAGCACAAAACAATTTAACAAATGCCAACATCCCTACGCTTCTTTAGTTTAGTAAATTTAGATAATTTCATGAATAGATAATACACTTACACTTTAGCTACTGAAAACTCGTCTATGAGACTCCAGAAAATAAAATTGCACAACATGCGCTCCTTGTATAACAAAATGACAAAAAGAAGTTGTATAATAAATTATCAACTACGAGAGACACATTGCATTTAGATCAACAGGGCATTCAACTGTTCAGAAAATAAGACTGATTTTCAAGTAAGCAATAAATACATCTTGCAGCTGTACATAAAAGGCGTCAGGATGCTTTTCCCCAAAACAAGCGAAATAAATCGCCCATCATAACCTTTCGGAAGCATTTCAGTACTCCCCCCCCCCTTTTAATTATCAACAGTAGTTGTAGAGCGGAAATACCGGGAACTATATGAAGAGTTATTGCCAGTTTCATTAAGATATGGCTGAAGCTGGAAGGAAGCTGATGATTCAAAACCTCAAGACGGATAAAAATTTCTAATCAGGACTTAATTTCTAGCAAAATAAGAGTGGGAGTCGCACAGTTTCCAGAACTAATTTTAGTATGTTCATGGATTGAATTCTGCCGCTTATGAGAAAATTCACACTAAATTGAAAAGTGACGCAAAGGGCGGGTGCTGAGGTTTTGGTGGCAAGGGGGAAGGAAGATGTAACAAGTGTGACATCAAGCGAACATCATCCCAGCAAAGTTACAACATCTGGAAAATGTGAATAAAACTAAGAGCTGCTTTGGAAGCTATATATGAGGCATTAAAAGTGGATCACGTCCATTTCGACATAATTCACTGAAGCTCTGAAAGCCTCATTTACGAGCCGTAACATTCTCTTGTCTAAACTAACTTCTTTGAGGGGTAAAGTGGATCAAGTCGAAATGGACATGATCCACTTTATATCTGAATGCCTCATATGCAAGACTTCATTGAAAAAATTAAACTGCAAACCTCTTAAGTTTTAAACTTTCTTTTGAATAACGGTTGGAAAATTTCCCTCCAACATTTTTTCGACATCATCGCGCTCAAAATAGACTCAAATAAGCGTATGTAGGGAAGAAGCCAATATTTTACTAAAGTTAGTGAAAATAAATGATGTATTAATAACGTTTCCAAAATCAGTGGTGGATTTGCAAGCTTGCGGACCCGTCGCAATGCATTTTTTGGGGTAACTTTGTCCAGCTCTAAATTTTGTCAAATCGGTGGGTTTCTCCTAACATTTACAGAGCATATGAGCAATTTAAATCGATGCTCTATATGTGCAAATTCGACTTCATAAGAATTTATGTGACTTCAATATTTAAAATTTTGTAACCTTCAAACCTTTCAAAATTCATTATTTGTCGTTCAGGCCGGGCCTCAATTAGCTTAGGCGTTAAATGGCTTTCTTCATTTTCCTCTCATCAAATAAAGAAAGTGTTGCTACCATTCGAAGGAGGAATGAAGGAGTTTCAGTGCAATGAATTTAACTCCTGTCACAGTATGGTTTTTAGATTTAAACCAAGCATGTACTATAACTAGCGAATTATCTAGATCAACTTGAAATAGTTTAAAGTGCCGCCATGTAGCTAATAAAGACCGAAAAATGTCATTTCACAAGTGTTTTATACGTCAATTAATAAAGAAAGAAAAGTGTTCTATTGATGTTTAGATAGTTAAATATCGACCGAGAACGAAAAAATTCAATGCCTCATACTTTAATTTCTGTAATGAAAACGAAAACCTCATTTCATGGGCTGCAACTAGATCCACATAGTGTAATGATTTCTTTCACCTTCCGTTAAGAAATGACAGTATATCATGCAAGCACGCAAAGAGCCAATTTGGGTGTTATTTTCGGTTTGCCTTGCTTTCAGTGGCCGAACCACAAAGGAGGTGTGCATTGCATTCCTTAAAAAACACGCAGAACTTCTCTTCGAAGAAATCCGATACCTTGCGAAAGAACAGATGGGGACAAAACGAATTATGCAATTATGGCTAAAAATCGATAGCAATTTCCCTTTTAGTGCGTAAGTAAGCCTGTTTTTTAATCCGTCGTTTATGTAAAGAATTTATTGAAATTGTCATCAACTTCTGCTATTAGTAGTGATTAGTAAAGTTAGAGTGCCTTTTCGAACTTTTTAAAATTTGGATTTCTTCATTTTGTGAACCTAACTCAACTAGCTCTTCCACGGTGTTCGTGGCTAATATTTCAAAAGTTAAGAACTAGAACGGCTGGTGGAAAAAGGAATTAAAGGCGATAATGTGGATGAAACTAAGAAAGCTTCTCAATATGACTGCATTTCTCTCCATTTAATTATTTTTTTCCTTGTTATTCGTAAGGGTGAAATTACACGCTATTTTGTTGTTCCTTATACCGAGTTTTTAAGTTGAGGAAGTGTAATTTTTTTTAATAACAATAATGCCATTACTTCGAAAACAACTTCAAACGCATCTTTACTCTATAGAAATTGAAAATAAAACGCTTTTGGTCACTATAACTTTGATACTAAAAGCGACGGAATTGTAAAACAATGTTCAAATTCTGGAAGTTCGGTGAAACTACCGCAGTTTTTTTTTTACAAGAAACTCTTTTTGTTAACAGAAGCCTTCTAAACTACAGCTTAATGATTTTCTACTTGAAATAACCATAGCAGAAACAAGAAAACTATTTTGAGAGCAGAACACTAGAAATAAAAATGAGAGTGAGAGGGAGACATTCTAAACGTAACACATAGCGGTAACAAGAGGTATGACCTTGAAAGATTTCTATTTGGGGAAGAAAAAAGAAATTCTTATATTGGCACAAGGACAATAATTATCGCACTGCATTTTTGACGAAGCAAACTGATTTTCCTCACAATTGTTTTTTAAAAAAAGGGGGGGGGGGGGACATCGTTGAGTAGTTATTCCAGCATAGCAAAAGTTACCAGAATAAGGCTATAATTAATAGAAAATTACTCTTAACTGGTGACGTAGATAGGTGTAGTCTCTTACATACCAGAAGAATTCTGCCGTGCTAAGCACAAAAGTCGTATCTGCACTTTTTAACAAAATTGAGTTATCGCCACCAGGTGGCCATTTGTGACGTATATTAACTAAATGCAAAATGATATGGTCATTTGAGGACGGGAAATATTTTTCAAAAAATTCTGAAAAAGTTTCATCTGAATCAAATACATGGTGGCCCAAAACTTCAAAGAGTTTTATCTCAGTTTGAGCTCGACTGCAGATACCACTTTTGCGCTTAGCACGGCAGAATTGGTCTTTCGCCCTTCGTTTTCACACGTTGTTATGTTTGTGGCTTTAAATGTACAGTATAGTGCGTCTCTGCTAAATTAAGCTTTAACCTTGAAAATGTTTACTTCTTTTTAGAGATCAGAGTAAAGGGGACAGTTATTGCTGAACAGATTTGGGTTGGAAGATTTTACAAAACTACTACGAAAGCAACTCAACTAAACACAGCGTCAATTACCCTACCTTATTACCCCAAAAAAAGGTAAATATTGTGAAGGTCATAGCTCATCTTAGCACAGCAACTCTATACCTTTTGTAAATAAAACTTCAATGGTGTCGACAAGAAAAACTTGTAGTCCAGTCAATAAAGACATCGTGTCGCAACTAATTTAGCGAAAGCTGAATTTTTGCAGGATGTTAGTACATCGAATGTACACTAAAAAAACACAAAGTCCCGACCTCAACCCCTCTTGCTTTCCCCCCCAACCTCCCCGAAACATTGCAAAAGCAGTACTATGATTATACGCTTTTCGTGTCGCAACTAATTTAGGGAAAGCTGAATTTTTGCAGGATGTTAGTACATGAAGTGTACACCAAAAAAACAAAGAGTCCCGACCCACACCGCTCTTGCATTCCCCCTCACCCCCTCCGAAACACTTCAAGCGCGGTACTATGATTATACGCTTTTCTCGTCGCAACTAATTAGGGGAAAGCTATTTTTTATTTCAAGATGTTAGTGTACTAAGTATACACTATAAAAACACAAAGTCCCGACCCCCAACCCTCTTGCATCACACCTCCCACCCCCTCCGAAACATTGCAAGAGTCGTATGATTATACGTTTTGCGTGTCGCAACTAATTAGGCAATTAGGGGAAGGCTGATTTTTTTTTCAAGATGTTAGTATACACTAAAAAAAACCTGAGTCCCGACCTCCCCCCTTCTTTCCTCCCTTACCAACCCCCTTCGAAACATTGCAAGAGCAATACTATGATTACACGCTACAGCTCGAAACTAAAGATACCGGGGCGTTCCGTTTTTATTTCCCTTCTTACAACAGTATAAACCTGTGGTGCCCAACCTACGACCCGCGGACCGCATCCGGCTTGAGAAACTGATCTGTGTGGCCCGTTGTTTTGCGAGATGCTACAGCTTGAGGCAATTCGTTTCTGAAAAACAATTTGCATTTAACAAAAAGGAAAAACATTAAGTAATGATAACAACAATTATTCTTTATTAGGGGGCATTCTACTAGTTTCCACACATAGACGTGCAATCTAACCTAGCTTTACGACAGCTACAGTTTGTAACACACAATGTTTCACAGTTGCAAGATATTAATATGAAAAGGTCACTTGGAGCAGGTGAAATCGTCATGGGCTTAGAAACAAGTCTGTTTCTTGAAGTATATTGCCAACCCCACTCTTCCGGTGGTTTAAAACCTAACTAAGTTTGAATTTGGTGGTAAACCCTCAAACAATGCCGATGAGTGCATCTGAAGTTGGTGGAAGTTTTGCTAAATCATTGACTTAAGGGACATTTTGGTGATTAGTTGCTTATACTTAAAATATCTGGTTTAATTTAGGGTTTTATACCGTGATAAATTGTACATACTTAGGAAAAACTGTTCTCCACTTTCTACAAGGATTTCTTTTGTAATATCTTATTTTGTGAAAAGCTCAACCTGAGCTTTCGCTTCTTTTGAAAAACGTATCAAGTCGGCAGCTTTTAACTTTCCTACTCCATAGAAAGCTGATGTGTCGCAACCAGTCATTGCATGAGCAAAAAGCAGTGCAGTTTGCTGCTCGACATGTTTATTAGGAAATTGGCAGAGTAAACTTTAGACACTGAAGATGAAACCTTAAAGAAGAAAAGTTCGCCATCATGCTGAGGGGTTAAGGCTACAAGTAAAACCAAGAGATCAGTATCAGTTCCCACAACAGCAGTTGTATTATTAGTTTGCATATTCTTAACGGCTTGGTGGACAATGACTGTCAGCATCATCTTCTGCAAAAACCACGTTAATAGCTCTAGCAATAAACCTAGTTCTAACTGCTTCCATTAATCTCTTCTTGTTTTGAGGGTTTGCTAGAAAATCTTCTTGTTGTGTTGTGCAAACTGTATTTTCATCAAAAACAATTGTGTGAGAAAGTTTTTTTGATGCTCTTCTTTCTTGTTCTTGTAGTTTTGTGGTTGGAAAGCTGAGGTACCCGTCGAAAACCACTGTCACTTTATTTCCTTAATTACTAAGTATATATTTTAAGTATGATTCTACTATTTCCTGGAAAGTTCTTTTTAGTCTCCAAACCTTTGCATGTAACAAATGTCCCCCGTCTATTACAAAAACATCTTTATTTGCCTGAAACGTGTCCTAGACAATTCTATTTTCAAACAGTTTCATTAAAGGTGCTTTCGTACCTTTTCGTAGCAATGCATCGTCAAATAATGAAGGTGAGTGTGATGCTAACTCAAACTCGAAATAAGATTTTAGTCTAACTGGCCTGTCACATATGCAAATAATTCAATTTAATATTTGATGAGAGTTTATTGAAACGTCTTTATGCCTCACTTTGGCAGACTTGAAGCTCGCTTGTGTTGTAACCATTATTTCCTATGTAGCTTCATTTCATTAAAAGATTTTTCCACCATTTTTTCCATCGATTTTAAGCCGACTTCATATACTTCATCACAATTAACTGAAGAGTCGCAAACCAACCCCGTTGAAAGAGAAATCCACCTGTGCTGCTAGTAAAAGGGTTGTGCTGACTCAACCAATCTTTGAACTTTGATAGGTCCCTTGACTTTTGGCTTTCTCTTAGTTCAACACATGCTGCTCGTAATTGTTGTAGTTCATTCCCAGAAAAGATCTAAAGGCCTCACTTAGCCGTAAAAATGAAGGTACTCCTAAAACCTATTTATTCAACGTATTCTGAGTTATTCCTCTCTTACGCGTAATCCGTTTTCGAAGAACACGCATTTAACCAATGTACTGTTCTTGCAAGATGTCTAAATGGGGGGGGGGGGGGGGGAGAAGGGTAGGAGTCAGGACTTGTGTTTTTTTTTAGCGTATACTTTATGCACTAACATCCTTTAAAAATTCAGAAACTTCTCCAGAAATGAATATAACCCAGTTGTAACATCTCGAAAAACAATGGGTCACATTAATCTGTTCTGCGGGCCGGATATGGCCCCTCTGTCATACAGCACTGCAGGTTTGATACAGTTGAGCATGGCAGGTTAAAATACAGTAAGAAGTGAAATAATAGAAGAAACACCCCAGTAACATCATTAGTTTTTGAGCTGTGCGCATATAATCATAGTACTGTTCTTACAATGTTTTGCAGATGGTGGGGGAGGGGAAACAAGAGGGGTGAGGGACGAAACTTTGTGTTTTTTAGTGTATACGTTGAAAACTATCATCTGCAAAAAAAAAAAAAGCATTCCCCTAATTAGTTGCGACACGAAAAGCGTATAATCATGGTACTGCTTCAGCAATGTTTCGGAGGGGGGGGGGGAGCAGAAGAGGTGGGGGTTGGGACTTTGTGTTTTTTTAGTGTATACTTTGTATACTAACATCTTGAAAAAAAATCAGCCTTCCCCTAATTGCCTAATTAGTTGCGACACGCAAAACGTATAATCATACGACTCTTGAAATGTTTCGGAGGGGATGGGAGGGGTGATGCAAGAGGGTTGGGGGTCGGGACTTTGTGTTTTTATAGTGTATACTTAGTATACTAATATCTTGAAATAAAAAATAGCCTTCCCCTAATTAGTTGCGCCGCGAAAAGCGTATAATCATGGTACTGCTCTTGAAGTGTTTCGGAGGGGGTAAGGGGGAATGCAAGAGGGGTGTGGGTCGGGACTTTGTGTTTTTTTAGTGTACACTCGGTGTACTAACATCCTGCAAAAATTCAGCTTTCCCTAAATTAGTTGCGACAAAGCCTGTTTTTTTAGCTTCTATTGAACAAGATTGCCACTCAATTCTCAGGAAATAAATCCCTGTGTTTTCCCTATGAATATGCAGTATAATAGAAAAATATGCAGAACAAATATTTAGAACTAATATAATACCTTCTAATTAAATTAGCATAAATTCAAAATGCATGCCAAATAAAGTTCTAAATATTTTTCGTTCACACACATTTTAAAATTTACTTAAAAAAATAAATTAAGCAAAAAAAAAAAACTAAGGCTAAAGTAAAATTACTTTTTTTTTAAACTTAATTTCCTTATTGTTTTATTTATGTATAAATTTATTTGTTGGTAGTTCCCATATTTGAACATTGATTAATGAAAATGCAACTAAAAAAAAAAAAAATTCTCCGTACTTTCCATGTTTTTACAGAAATTTTCAAAATTCGCCAAACTGTCCCCGTTTTTTGGTGGATTTTTGCATTTCCTGTACTTTTCCCGTTGTTCAGGTTTCCCTGTGGCGTGGCAACCTTGTTGAAGCTACATACATCCCACCTCTTTACTTACGTTCATCAGTTATGGGTTAACTGCATAAAAAATACAAATGCGAGGAGAAAAATATTGAAATAAAACACTTGCACACAAAAAAAAAAAATATTTTTTTCATTAATAAACACCTGCGACGGTAGGCGAACACATCCTAGTTTTTTGAAAAAACTGTTTTGAGATTTTGAGACATTTAGATAGACCTAATATTCTTCTTCTAAATCCGCAAACATTTTTAAATCGATAAATTATTCAGAAAACTAGAAGAAATTTAATGGATGCAAATGCACACTTTTTATAGAAATTCATTTTTTTCTTTCTTGGTTTTCTCAAACCTGCTTTTTCGAAGTTTTCATTCATGCAAATATTAGTCAACCAACAAAGTTCATGCGGTTTTTATTTATTGTTTACTTCTCTGTATTATATTGAGTAAACAGAATGAAGTGGTGGGGGTATCTTTGTATACAAATTAAAGCTTATTTAATGCAGTATTATTTAGAGTATTTGATTAGTTTGATTACTTTGAATTTAAGTGAAAAATCTGTAGTTGAGTATGGCCGTGTCAAACGCAATAATTCGTGCTCGTTTACTTTATGAGTTCAAACTTGGTACCAAAGCTGCAGAAGCTTGTCGTAAGATATTGTAACGAGTCCGTAGCACCTTCAACTTTCTTCAAATGAGCATTCCAATCTTGAGGAAGTAACTATAAATTTATTTACAAGTATTTACACTATTTACAATATGAGCAGGAAACAATTGCTAAACATCCAGCAATTAGGTAGCAAAACAGTACACTGTACTCTCAACAGTAACTCAGCACCACGTATCAAACTTGAACAGTAATTAAGCAATTACAAAAGCAAAACAACCATTCGCCAAGCGAACGAAAACGAGTCACCAGATCAAATCTGAAAGCAACCGACTAACTAAAAACTGTGTTCAAGGCTATTTATACACGGAAAGAAGGTTCTAGCAAAATCCGGAGCATTCTGGTCATTCATAAATTACATTTCCATTCAAGAAAACGCTAGAAATAAAAAGAAAAAAAAACCACGCGAAAATGTCTTCATGCTTATCAAAGTTAGGGCAAGTGTAAAAACTACAAAGTGTTACAGGGCCGGTATACTAGTGATAAAGGTGATATCTTCAGATACTTTTGCAACATGACGTCAGATAAAACCAAAACTAATGAAAATGATGCAAGGCAGTAAAAACAACAACTATTTACAAGATTTGTAACATTGCCCCCTTCCCAAGGACTGCACGTCCCGGGCAGTACAATCCCCAGAAAGGAAGCAAGGGAAAATTTACAGGTGCACACATTACATGATGACCAATCATAAACATGATAAACAATAACAATGAGAACATGAAAGAAATAATAACATTGATGAAGTAATATTACAGACAATTAAAGGCAAAAGTTATTTACAAAATTTACAAACAAATTACCATGGTAGCTTTAGATTTACTTTACGAACTATGGCCATAGTATGGGGCTAGCCGATCATAATGTACAACCCTAGGTTTTGAATGTGATGACTTCTGGATCCTCACTACGACGTCGTTCAGCCGGTGAAGGACTGTGTAGGGTCCATCCCAATGCGACTGCAATTTGGGTGACAGACCTTTACGTCGGATGGGATTCCATAGCCACACCTTGTCACCTTCTTGAAAGTCATGGCCAGTGGACCTTGTGTCGTATCGGGTCTTCATTTTCTCCGTCGCGATGTTGATTCGCTCCCGTGCGAAGTGATGAACGTCTTCCAACCGGGCCCGGAGATCCTGGACGTACTCCTCAGGCGATGAAGGCGCATCTGGAGGGAGACCGAAGACGAGATCACAAGGTAGCCGAAGCTCTCGGCCGAAGAGCATCTGTGATGGGGAATATCCGGTGGTCTCGTGGACAGCACTGCGGTAGGCCAGCAGGAACAGAGGAAGTTTCTTGTCCCAATCCTGTTGATTTTTGGAGACCATAAGCGAGAGATTATTAAGGATTGTCCTGTTGAATCTCTCCACCATGCCGTCCGATTGTGGGTGTAGTGGTGTCGTTCGAGTTTTCTCAATTTTGAGGATTTTACATAGGCCCTTAAACACAGCAGAGATGAAGTTCCTTCCCTGGTCAGAATGGATCTGCAAAGGTGTCCCATATCTCGAGATCCAATGCTGGACTAGAGTCTCTGCTACAGTGGTAGCTTCTTGATCCGGAATGGAATATGCTTCGGGCCATTTGGTGAAATAGTCAATGGAAACGAGGATGTATTTGTTCCCATCAGTAGTTTTCGGTAGAGGACCAAGAATGTCGATCCCGATTCGTTCGAAAGGAGCTCCTACGTTGTAAAGATGTAGCTTCCCGCGGCTTCTTCTCTTCGGTCCTTTACGGGCAGCACAGGCGTCACAAGAATGACACCACTTCTCTACGTCATCCTTCGCCTTGCTCCAGAAGAAGCGCTCTCGAACCTTGTGGAGGGTTTTCAAGATACCAAAGTGTCCTCCAGTCGGACTACTGTGCAATTCCTTTAGAACGTCTGGAATTCTTGATCTGGGAAGGAGTAACTGCCATTTAAATGCTTTGCCATCGTCAGATTCCCATTTCCGATACAGGACGCCATTTCGCAACTGGAGAGATTTCCATAGAGCCCAGTATCTTTTCGTTGCAGGACTGTAGATAGAAATGTCTTGCCAACTAGGTCGCCGACTGTCTTTTTCCATTAACTCCATGAGAGGCTTTAGGTCTGGGTCTTCAAGCTGATCTTTTCTTACTTGGTCGTCACTCCATGGATCAGGATCTGAAGATG
>JAXGGA010018685.1:0-21565 GCA_038373865.1 Uloborus plumipes | reverse complement strand
GACGTGGCGGACAAACTTTGAGGGCATGTATCTCAGAAAATAAGTGGAGCAGGTAACTTTCCTTTTGGGCTTTTTCATACCTCTATACCATCAATCTGTGTACCAAATTAAAAAAAAATCCGAGTTGGTCGTGCGACCAACTTTTTTTTTTTTCGGTGATTTGGTATGGAATCGCTCAATAGTAAATGTTACAAGTTTGCTTAAAAAAGCAAAATGCTTTAAATATCAATATTTAAGCATATGTTTTTTAATTTAAAGATATGAGAGTGAGTTGGAAAGTAAGTTTTCCTTGACGACTAAGGACGGAGGTAAGCGTAATCCATTCAAAAAAACTTAATAACGCCAATGTTTCCTGTTGGAAAAACACCGAAATTGAAATGGATAAGGAGTAAATAAAAAGGCAAAAACTTTTCTCATTGTTAGTTGTCTCTTTCTGTCTAAATTTTATGAAGCAACGCTCTTTTTTAACATCCAGAGCGCTGAGCTATATTAAAAAAGTTAATTTAAACTATTATGGCATAATGCTTAATAAATAGTACTGTATTCAACTTTAATATCAATATCTCATTGTTTCCTTTTCAGAAATTATGATAGAATTTATTTAAGATCAATTTCTCGACATTTCTTTGGAGCAAATATAATTTCAAGCTCCCGATAAGGATCTAAAGGCTACATTTCTGTGCAAATCAGTAGCAGAATTTATTATTTACTCGCGTTCAAATTGACAATGAATATTGTGATAAAGTTATTTCACAAACTCTCATGACTCTAAGATGATGCTAGGGGAGTATGAAAGAAAAACAGTTTTTTTCAGATTGTTTATCACGATGGAAAAATCAAAACTCTCTTCGCTCTAAATTTTGCTGCACATCTATATGTGACTACTTTCAAAACTATCAGATTTAAGAAAGTTAGGATGAAAAATTGAGAAAAATGGATTAGTTTTGAAACTGTTTAGTGATCCGAGAAGATAAATGAGATCACGAGACATAAGGGGAGATAAAACGAAGAAAACGAAAGTTGGAAAGTTAATCAAAAATGAATCCTTGCCGTAAGGGAAGCCATATCTTTGATTTAGAAAGATATTGAACTCTTTCAAGATCGATAAAATAGAGAGAATGTCATATCTGTCTTGTGAGGACTCTAAGTTAATTAAAGTGGATTTTTAAATAAGAAAAGTTCAAGAAACTGTTTAGAAATAGTTAGAACATGAAGGAACTCGAAGAAATTTACATATTGCTTATGGCGAAAGGTAAGTAAAATTTCAGCAAGCAAAGTAAGCTGACAAAGATTACTTTTTCAGGACGAGATTAAAATTTTTGCTGTCGAGTTTTGTAGTTGCCATGCATTCTGAGAATTTTCAAGAAAGTAAACATAAAAATAACGAAGTCAAGATAAAATCGATGCAGGAAACGACAGTAAAATTAATTGCAATTTTTAGAACCAAACGCATTTCTAACCTCTATTGTTTAATTGTATTGCATCTCACAGATTAACACTTAAAGTTGATTTAGCATTAATAACATTTTTATTATATACTGCGAAGAAAACCTTATATCAGAAATGAAGCAGATTAAATTTTACTTTTAAAAACATATTTCTTAAAACTTTGATAAGATTTTGGTTTTTAACCCTACACTGCATGATTTTTTATTTTTCGTAGAAAAAAATATATGTGTTTGTCAATGTAACAAGAAAACATGGAAAAATATTTAAAAAAATTTAACTCTAAATTTTCACCCCTTTCTAATTAAAAATAGTTTTGTTGCCAAATGGCTACACCATGCATTAACAGATAAAAATGATTGTAAATGATAGTCTTGAAATTAGTTCTTTTTTGTAAAAAAAATAGAAGAATTGAACATTTGGTGCACTGTACTCTTGTAATCCTTTACATTTTGACATTTTGCATTATTTTTTATATGTACTTGTACTTTCCGATTGTTAATTCTGTCAAATCTGATGTATTTTGGAGGCTCTCTCGCGCAAGCTTTCTTTCTTTTCTCTTTTTTTTTTTTGGTTTGTAACTAGTTCCTCTGTAGCTAATGGTCTCTTTTTAATACGCCTTTATTAATTTCACATGTGGGTTTGTTTGTTTGTATGTATGTATGTATGTATGTAACTCTGAATAAAAGATAAAATTTACGTTCTTTGAAAATATAAAAGTAATATATTTAATATTATTTTTAATACTGAAGGCTAAACTGTATTGCATATTGATGCATTATAAGTACATGTAAACTTAAGTGCGGATATTCAGTAGTTTTGAAAATCAGAGGGAAACCCGTGATGATCACAGCGCATTCCAATGTAAAAGCGTATTTTTTAGTTTTTTTTTTAAACTATATTTTAAAATTATTAATGACTTTACTTGTCCGTGTAAGCACAACGTTTGTGCTAACTGAAATCTAAAATAAACACGTTTTAAAGCCTTTTCCTATTGATTTTTTGTTTGTTCACTCTGTTGAACATCAACTAAGCATTGATAATTGCGAGGTCTTATAAACGGTAGAACAGCCGAAAGTACCACTTTTGGGTCCGCATGATTATATTATACCTTCCAAAAAGAGAAAGAAGCTAGCGCGAAACATAAACAAAGCACATACTTTATGAACTATAGAGATGAATCGAAGTGTTCTCTGGATGCTTACTGCATAATGTTGCCAAATGGCTACAGACGTATATTATGTCCTAGATTTTTTCCAAATAATTATTTTGATGTAAAACGCATATTAAACGAAAGATAAACGTTTATTTTATTCATGTTATTTTTTTAAAAGACGCAGAAAAATATTTAATTGTAAAAAATAATTTCAAAACATGGTAGTTTGAGTGATTTTAAAAGCTATCTATATGGATTCATTTAAGAGCATGTAACAGACCAGTGCTGCCATGTATGGAGGATAAATGGTGATAATTGCTTTAAATATACCCAATACTTGCTTTTTATGCATTGAGTTGCCTTATGACTACATTCTGCTATTCATAAGGAGGACAAATTGTCCATGTAGCCAATTGGCAACACCATGCAGTGTAGGGTTAAGAGACTACACGCAAATAAAGTTTTAATTTAAAATTCCACATGGTGAATTAAAACGCACACTGCTGGATGTTTTAATATTTTGCTCGATTCATATTAGAAAACAAATCTAGTTTTTGTCTAGTCTAAGTTCTCGTTTGTTCAGCTCTTTCCACCCCTTTTTTCTGAACCAAGAGCTCAAAATATAACCAGCAAAAGTATTTTATTTCCAGAAAAAAATCTTGTGTTTTCTCTTTTTAATGGATAATCTTTGCAGATATGATTTCAGTTTTTTTTAACTAAAGCGTAATTATGTCTGCTTATTTTTGGTTCCATGTGGAATCAGATACTCATTTTATAAGTATCACTAAGGACAAAAAAAGTCTACTTAAAAAAAAACTTCACATTTATTAAGGTTATTTTTTTTGGACCTTAGTGGTACTTTTATTTAAGACAGTGTGTGACTAAAGCAATGACGGCATTGTGTTTAACATAACATTTTTGCAGCAATGAAAAACGATGCATTTGTAACGAATTAAATTTTTCTGAGAGTGCAGCACGCATTTAAATATGGCTGATGCATTTTAAAAAGGTAAACTGCCTACTTTAAAGAATATATTTCACATTCTTTAAAGCTGTTTTTTTCTGGGGGGGGGGGAAGGGTCCTTAGAGGTACTTCTACTTAAGACTGTGTGAAACTAACGTAACGAGAATAACCTAACGATCAAATAAGAAGCAATGCATACGCATGAAAAAATATTGTAACTAATCTCTGGCACTTACACGACTTTTAAATTTTTTAAGAACTTTATTTTGCATTACGGTTCCTTTCCTTATTTTTTTTCTACATTTCTACATTAGTATAAGAAATTGAATAGAAGGATTCCCTTTAAACAACTGTATGTAAAAGTTCTGAGCAGAAACTGTTAATGAATTAACCATGTTTTACATTCCCTTTTTGGTGATAAAAGCTCTAACATGTATGTAAAATGCAGTAAGTTACCGAATCTAAGCTAGGGCAAAGACATAACTATAAGCAAATATTCCCACAGATCGGCCATAACATCCTGAGACGGCAATTTTGTCCTCGTTACGAACTCATCAGTCAGGAATAAGCAGACTATTCCTGACTGATAAGTTCCTAACAAGGACCGAACTGCAGTCTCAGGGTGTCATGAACGAGCTGTGGGTATATTTGCTAATGTATGTAAAAAAACATACAAATATTAGTAATATAGTTTGAAAGCAAAAGCTTTGGAAGGGGGGTAGCATTTAACTGCTTAATTTTTCTTCGGTGTGCTTCAGTAATAGAACATGCGCACTTATTTCTTTAACTTTAAAGGAATTCTTAAGTCATACAATTACTGTCGGCCCCGCTTAAACGAATACTGTCGGTTCCAAAAAATATTATTCAATTAAGCCGGGTATTTGTTTAAGCTGGGATTTTTAACATTGCGTCTATTGCATCGGTTCCAGGATTTTTTATTCGTATAAGCGGGGTATTCGTTTATCTGTTACCCGATTAAGCGGTGACGACAGTATAACCTTTTTTTTAATGGTCCGAAGTTGAATAACAATTCGTTGATTATTCGTCGTACTCAAGACACAAGAGCGGTTGTTGAAATATGCATTGAATTATATTGTCCTCTTTCTTTCACGTGAAGTCAAAAGAAGAACGATTGTATGTAATTTTAATCATAGCCATGCTCGGCGAGATAAATTGCGACCTCCAGCACGGGCATTTCAAAAATCCATTTCCTTTCAAGCGAAACACCGTTCCCGAACACATCCCTAATCAAATCTTCCCTCGTGACAGGAAGAAACAAATTTGATCGCAAATTTAAAGAGCTATATTTGTCCATAGCAGCAATGTACAATCAGGAAAACAAGCCCATGTACGGGGTGAGTAAATAAATAAAGTAGCAAAGCCATTGCTTCTCTTCCACTACCTCACGTTGTGTTTTTTTATTCGACTATATTTCTCGCGGGCAAAAAAATGCGAGGCGAATTCTCCATACAATGGTGTAGGCCTAAACCCCATGCGGCGCCTATGGACTGAGCTGCGTGATTTGTTTGGGCCCGTCACTAGTGCTGTTGGCTACCGCTATCTGGAGCCTCAGTTGGAAGCCAACAATTTAAGCCATCGGCATCTCGGATCCCGCTGGCTTATTTTATTAATTGTCCGTTACTCGAAGCCTCCCACCCACGTTCAGAGCTCTGGAAGATTATTCGCTGGCAGCGGGGGAAGCGCCTCACAAATCGATAGAATAATAAGGGACTCGAATCTATGAATTAAGAGGCTAACTTGATATGCTTTCGTGGCCATTTCTGGGGATCGTCTTTGAAATATTGGGCCCGACTTTAAGAAGCTTGATTACTGTAATAGGATTCTTTGATGGAAATGCTATTTAATCGAACATCATGGAAAGGAGTTTGCTTTAATTTTTATCTCGAATCACTCTTCGAGGGATGTGAAATTAAAGGCCTTTCGGAGTTATCGATGAAATATTACTTTGGGATTTTATTCATCTAGGTTTAATTGATATGAAATGTATACGGTTTAATGAATCTGACTCGGGGATTTTATTTCAAACGATGAAGAATTGAGCTCTTAGGTCTTACACTCTGTTCTGAAACAAATAGTGATAAGTTTGGGAAACAATCCACTAACTGGCATCGAACGATTTTCCTTGATCTTACAATCATTCTACTTAGTGTCAGGTAAATTTCAAAATGATATAGCTTGCTTAGTGGAGAATCGAAATTTTAAATTTGATCGAGAATAGAGCATTTTTTTTAAAGGTCCAATCGGTCGCTAAATCAAAACCACAGTAGGAATAAAAATATTTATTTCGAATATTTAGATACACCGTCCAACTACACTTTACACTCAATGTTCTAATTGTGATATTTTTATAGCGTGGCACAACTTTCTCAACCCTTGTTATAGAAAGCAACCGTATGGTCTTATAGCCATTTTTGTACGCTGGTCTAAGCCAAACTTTCCTTCTGGTCTAAGCCTAAAACTTTATCCTCCAAGACAAAATCGGATGGAGCGATGTCCTCGTTGTGACAGTCGGAAAGAACGCACCACGAACATTTGTATGTAATTTGTGCAATGCACGTGAGGAATTCAACTCCATTCCTCACGTTGTTGATTCTATTGAAAATGTTTCCTTAAAATTGCTCAATTATTTGTACATTTCTGCTGTATCGCAATCCTCAGCAAGCAGAAATCGAATAACAGTATACAGCGCGAAATTCCTAGTTCGCCGAAGATTTATATTGTCCGAGGCCAAAAACTATGCGTAAGAAACTCATGTATTTCCTACACATAACGCTTGTAGTGTAGGCTAGATAGGCTAGATAAACTAATTTGTTAGAAATTGTTTGAATTAAAATCACCGAATGTAATTTCATTTTTGATGACTAATTTACCATTGCCAAACAATGTCACATTTCTAACTCTCTTGTACGAAGTGGAGCGAAACGTTACTTAATTACCCTTTTCTCTTTTTTCCCTTTTAGGAAATTAACCTGCATATCACTTAACTAAAAAATACGGTACTTGAAAATGGCGTTTTATACTATTACATTGACGCTAAAAATATAACGAAACTAGTATGTGTCTTCAGAGCTGTTTAAAAATGTATTAAAATGTTGAAAAGTCTTGAATAAAAAGGTAAAAAGTTTTTCCATTTGTTTCGACCATTGTAAAAAGTTCTATCGAAAATGAAAATTCCAACGAATTCTGAATTAATACACGATGAAAAAAAAAAAAAAAAAAACTACTCATCCTCCCGTTTTATACTGTATTGTGGACTGCGTGTTGTTACAAAAAATGATAATATTAATTGACGTTTCATTTCTAGAGTTTTGAATGCAATGAGGCATTAACAATTGCAACGTAAATGCTTCAGTCAGAAAAAGTATTTCATACATTTAAAAATATTTTTTTTCTACTCTTCGACCGAGTCGTGCTGCTAGCATATTAAAGCCAAATAAAATGACAAACGAAAAAATCAAGTCGGTAAAAAAATATTTTCCCTTCCTAAATTGAGATGAAGTTATTAGACATTTGTCTAATTCTTTGCTTAAAAAGTGAAACAAGTTGGAACATTTATTCTCCTATTTTCTTCCCTCCGACCTTCCTTCCCTCGTCAAGCGCAAACTCATTATAAAACCTGTCACAATCGTTTAGAGACAAATAACAGTTCTTACGTGTTTACCTCAAAATGTATTTATATTTGGGGAAAAAATTCCCATCCTCCTCCGCTTTCCTGAAATAATGAATATGTTATTTTGAAAAGAAAAAAAAGGAAAAAAGAAATGTAAAATGAAAAGAAAAAATCAAATTCTAATAAAAACTCACGATTTTAATTCGTGAGGTTACATTTTTTTTCCATTTCTCTGCGAGCGTTCATTTTGCTTGTCGTCTTTTTTATGACTGTGCCTCATTAAAAACTCAGACTATCTGCTTCACGTTAAATTAAAACTTATATTCCTTTTCCATTAAAGTAATATGCATACAGATATATATATATATATATATATCTCCAATTCTTTAAACGTAACTTTTTTAATGCGTAAACCACTTGAAAATTTGAAACAACATCTTGGGATTTAATGCCGTTTTAGTAAATTATTAATAACTTCAACATTAAAAAGCCGAGCGATGTGTGCACAAATAAAAAATACAGGAGAAAAAAAAGGTTTAATTTGAAATTAAAAAAGTGAAAGATCAGAATTTACTGAAAATGGTTGAACAAATAGGGATTTTTTAATTGGACCAGCTCATTATGTTTTCATAGCAGAAAAAGCCATGAAACTTTAAAATATGATACAACTCACTGAGTAAAAAAAAAACCTAGGTGGGATTAGGTTTTTAATAAATATTTACGCACTAAAAAATAACTATTTGCTCATTTCTAGCATTAAGACTTTTTTCGATAGAATTTTAAATACCTTTGCTGGAGTATGATTGAAAATATTGATTGTTTTTGCTCTTCACGAGCTAGTTATTTTATTTATCAAATTCTTAACTTCATTATTTTTTTGCATGTTTGCGTATTTTTTCCTGGTGGAGCATATAAAATTATCTGTAAAAACAACTTTTTTCTTACCATTTTTAATTTAATTTTACAATTTTAGAGTATTTTCTGTATGGGAAGATTTTTTATAATTTGTGGTAAGAGAAAAAAAAAGCTTTTTCGTTAGAATAAAGTTTTATTTTTTGAGAGTAAAATAGGAAATTGATAACTACAAAAACTTTTTTTTTCGATATTTTATTCGAAGGTTTTACGTAATACTTTAACGTTGAATCACTTGATTTAAAACATCCCAAGTAGCATCAACTCATCGGATTTTGCTCGGCCGATCAACAAACTCCTCGTAAACTGATCCTGTAACGCACGATGACATCGTTCCGATCAGTATCCGAGCACGGTTTTCGATGAGCTACTTTTCATCGGAAATCGATATCCTTCCGATCAACTTTCCCGATGAAAATAAGATGAGCTATATTCCATCGGAAAACGATATCCTTCCGATCAAGTTTCCCGATGAAATTCCTCGGCACGGGACTCTTCTGCTCGTAAATTGCTCCAAATCTCATCGTATTCTCATCGGATTTTGCTGCTCGGATTCTGCTCGGCCGATGGACCATCGACGATCTGCTTGGCCGATGAACATATTGGATCATCGGCCGATGAGAATTTCATCGGGTTTCGATGAATGGCCGATCATCGGCCGATGCTGCTAGGGATAGTTCTTCTCCTTATAGTTAACTATTTTAAAATAGGTTTTCCTTGTAAGTTTAATTATTTCTGTCAGCAGACACAGAATCTTGAAAACATTTATTGTAGAAAACCCTTGTAAAAATTGTCACCGCCAGATTCTCAATTATTTGGCAGAACTTCCCTACAATCATGTTTCGCAGTGAAGTGTAATTTACTTTATTCATGATAATGTATTGAAGGTTTAATCCTTCTATGCCGTTCAATAAATTGTCATCATGTTCCCATAAAGAAGAACTTTTTAAAACTTACCTGCTATATTCAGAAATGGGCTAAATGTATCTTTATTTCTGCCTTAAAAAGAGGACCAAAGAGTCAATTTTGTGCACTAAGTTATGAATTTTTAATATAGATAGATAGATAGATGTATAGATAGATAGATATTGTGTGTGTTTTTATATGGAGGAGGACACACACACCAGCTTTAGCTTGTTCAACGTGAATGCTCATACAATAGGCCTTGATGGCATTTGTTGAAAATGTAAAATTTTGTTTCAGCTAAGTTTGCCATGCATTCACTTAATGTTTCACAATCAATGACAGATTTTTCCTTTTTCCACATCCCATTCAAATTCAGTCAGCAAGCGATAACTGCTACTGTTAAATTCATCATTAATTGATTTAAAGTACTGACAGGAAATTTCAAATTAAATTTCAGATGCAAAAGTTGGTGAAATTAAACAAAATGTAATAAGTATTTTATGTCGAAAAGTAACATATATGAGTTCGATACGTTATTTTTAATTGTAATGTGTAACGATACATATAACAAATATGGCAATCCAAATTGATTAACATAGGAAAAGTTGTAGATTTTGTATAGTAAGTACGAGCAATCACAATAAACTTACGTGAGACCAAAAATTTAGGAACGTATAATGTGTTAAGTAAAATATGCATTAAAAAAATATAGTGGAAACTTGTAAAAGTATCACGTGCAAATTGTTTAATATAATCAGCAACCTTGAAACAACTCCAAAACTACCGTTAGACCAGTAAGAAAATGTATATTTTTCTGTGGGGCCTTCAGTTTCATTTCGAATTTAAGACAAACAGCATTGTAGTTAGCTATGTGCTCATTTGTACACTTAGAGCTACTTGTAATCAAATTAGTAATTAATGATTTTAAGAAATAATGCTCTATTCTGTAAGACATATTTCTCCATAAATTGTACAAGTTTTATTTGAAAATTCTTTTGTGAAAAACGGTTTTATGAATATTTAAATGTTAGAACTTTTGTCATTGAAGATAATACAATTCGAAGTAGAAAGTATTAGCAATTAGGGGTACTCGTAATTAGAAGTAGAAATAAGAAGTCTGAATAGTAAGAAGTCGAAATTCGAAAATTATTTTCAAATAGTACAATATTGAAAGTATGTTTTTTTGGGATCTTTCACATAACGAGCCATTTAATGATCACTACTATTTCTGCCCTTAATACTTTCTTCAGTAATTCGATAAACTTTGTAACCTAAACAGTCATAACCATTAATTTCCATAAAGCTTTATAACAGAATAAACAAGTTAATCATGAGCTTTAAGTAGAAGTTTTTTACTTACATTCTACACGATTTTTATACTCAAAATTGATTCAACTCTTCAAGGAGCATTCTCTTTTGTCCTGAAGTTATTTTAAGCTTAGAACTTTCGAAATGAAATATCAAAATATTTGCGGTAAAATTTGAGCTTATTTCTTCAATTGAGTTAAAAAAATTTGCGAAAGAAGTTGCAAAAATAAATTTTTAGTTGAGTAGTATTGAAACTCGTATTGCATAGTTTAAAAGAATAACATCTATGTTTCATACCATTTGTGAGTATATTAAGCTTAGTGATAACTGATGCAGGGTAGATTGGGGGATGACGCCGTAGTTTTTATCCTTTTTTAGCCTACTTTCCCGTTAAAAATAAAAGAAAGACTAAAAAGCATTAAAAGTGGCTTAATGCATCTAAAAATATTACCAAGTCCAAAAAATATCGCCAAGTCAAAAAAAATATCGCCAAATCCAAAAAAAAAGTCAAAAAGAAATAAAAAAGAAAAATGAATGTTGAAAAATTAAAAATTGGAAAGTAGGGTATTGGGATGGGGAATTTGTGCGTCTGTCGGTCTGTCGGTCTGTCTGTCTGTCCCCCCCTAATAACTTTTGAATGAACATTCCGATTTGGACAAACTTTTTTTTGTTGGAAAGATCTCGGCGAGTACAGCTCATTCCCATACTTGATTTTTTGATTTGAACAATTTTTGGTTCAACTTTGAGCCGTTCAAACAACCGGTCCCGCGATACTAACTTTTTAGTTAACAGTCCGATTTGAACAAACTTTTTTTTGTTCGAAAGATCTTTTCAAGGATACTTCATTCCCCTATCTACATTTTCGATTTGAACAATTTTTCGTTCAACATTGAACCGTTCAAACAAGCTGTCACCCCTAATAACTTTTGAGTGAACAGTCCGATTTAAACAAACTTTTTTTTTGTTCGAAGCATCTCGGCAAGGATACTTTATTACCGTATTTAAATTTTAAATTTGAACATTTTTGGTTCAACATTGAACCGTTCAAGCAAGCTGTCACCCCTAATAACTTTTGAGTGAACAGTCCGATTTAAACAAACTTTTTTTTTGTTCGAAGCATCTCGGCAAGGATACTTTATTACCGTATTTAAATTTTAAATTTGAACATTTTTGGTTCAAGCAACCTTTCCCCACCTAATAACTTTTAAGTGAACCGTCCGAATGGAATAAACTTTTTTTTGTTCGAAAGATCTTATCAAGAATACTTCATTTCTGTTTTTAAATTTCCTATTTAAACCATTTTTCTTTCAACATTGAACCGTTCAAACAAGCTCTCACCCCTAATAACTTTTGAGTGAACAGTCCGATTTAAACAAACTTTTTTTTGTTCGAAAGATCTCGGAGAGGTTCATTCCTATATTTCGCTGTTTGATTTGAACCATTTTTTGTTCAATGTTGAACCGTTCAGAAAAAAACTTAACATTAGAGCCTACGGGGAAATTTAAGTTGAATGTTGATCCTGAACTTAGAGCGGATTTCCTTCAAACTAACTTTGTAAGAAAATAGTTTTGATAAATAACGTATGTAAAGTACTTCTCCGAATAATCTTCTGTGAGGACTCTAATTCCAACTCCGACTCCGCAAACATGGTGGAAATGCAGGCTCAGAAAAAAAATGACTGACTGTGCAGACGATTTTTTGTTTATTTATTCATTTGTTTTAGTTTATTTATAATAATAATTATTATTATTTTATTTTTGGCAGACGATTTTTTTTGTTTACAAAAATTTTTCATTCGCGAGAGCATTTTATTCTTTATTTATATTTAACAACTGGCAGCGGATTAAAAATAAAATTCGAGACATTTTATTAACGAACGAGGTTTTTTTTCTTTCTTTGATGAAATGTGTTTTGATGTTCTTTGTACTTTTATTTTATTTATTAATTTTTTTTCTTTTGAAAACGATTGTGGAATTTTTCTACGATAGAACTGTAACAGTTACATTCTTTAAAAGGTGCGACAAAACTTTATTTACTCGTTTATTTACTTTTTACGTGTCCATTTCATCTGATGAGAGGGGTATATTTTGCTTTTAGAAATCAGCTTTAAGTGCTATAAAGGTATGTTTTCAGTTTCAGATATTCAAGAGAATATTGATCAGATGCTACAATGCCGATGTCGATGTACGGGAAAGTAGGCTCGTTCAGTTCTTAAAAGAACTTCTTGTTTACATATAAAATAGTCCATCGGTTTTATTTTTAATCAACCAATTTATTAACAAAATACGAATTTTTGTGATTTAAAAATTATGTTTTTCTTTAAAAAACAATTTTTCACCTACAGAATTCATAATTTCAAAACGCTTACATTTTAGCATCGTATTTTAATGCTGTGGTAAGATGACCAAAATCTTTGGGTTAAGGTACCGTACAAAAAATCAAATTTAAATCAATTCCAATTAGTTAAAATGAAATACATCAGTGGACATATTGCATTTTCATTCAAACAATACCGCTTTGTATTGTTTTTAAATGTTACTTTTTTATTTTAAGTAATCTTCTCCGTCCTTTCCACAGACTGTTTTCCAACGTAAAACTCGATTTATGGAGCCAAATACTGCACACAGTATATTTTATCCAATCACATTTTCCCATTATTTCGTTGTATTTTTCTACGTATTCGGAGCACTCCTCTTAATTACCTCGTACAAAATGTTTACCTTGAAATTTGAAGTAGAATACCACGTTCATCCATTTCTTCTTCTGTCGAAGATTCATTTTTTTCAGATTTAGGGATTTTCAGGCAATTTCTTCTCAACAGTTCTAGTTGATTTGGATCATTTGGATCTTGCCAGCTTTTTATTCTTCTTTGCGTCTCGTTTCTTGTTGCTTTGGGTTCGTTTTCTTCGTCTGCATGTTTCTGATATCTTACTCTTCTTTTATCTCGGGAGAGCAGCTCTTGAGTATCTTACCTCCTGTTGTTTGGGTCTCTATCCTCATCTGACGGCGAATATACATATTTTTTTTAATCCTTGGTTGGAGTAGGATCATTTCCTTCTCTATGGCATGTTGGTAAACTACGGAATCTTAACCCCAAAACATATTCGTTGTCTTCCCCTAAAGCATGGGACAGGATACAGGTTCATCTAGCACAACGCAGCAGAGGCAGGTTTGACGGCTACTTGACGTGCGTAATAGAAAGCCCATTTTGTGAACCAAAACTAGCCGAGTTATTTCTCTACTATCAAAAGTAAGGCTAAGTGAAGTATGCTCAGATATGATTTTGCGTGTTTACCAGAACACACACATTCAAAACAACCAAATATCTTAAAATCACCACTTAAAACTGATTCATCAACAAAAATGAGTTGTATGTTCTCAATGTGCACGTTCCTTCATTATATATGACCGGCAAGCTGTTTTTGTTCATGCTTGTAAGTAAACACGTGTTATGACATCCACAATGCTGCCCCCCCCCCATCTACCCTAATTAAGGAAGAGCACTAAAAATGGTGCATGAACTTAATGAGCCACAAAAAAGTCAAGCAATACAAAACCAGTGGTAGTAACTTATTCAACTATCGTGTAAAGATCTAATTCGGTAGATGCGCAACCAAATCAATTGGAATGTTCTATGACTGATACTAAGGTTAGAAAAAAAACTACCGTTCGTATTTCCTTAGTCAATCAAATTATACAGAAAAGGAAGAAATTTGGAATTCGGTCTACTGTTGGCTATTTATGACGATATTGCATTACGTTACACTCCAGGGTACCCTATACCTCCCACTACGCGTAGTTTAATCGGTGAGATGGGGCCCAGAAGATAGCTCCGTTTTTCCACCCTTATCTAGACCAAGAGCGGAGAAAACGCTGATTAAGTACCTCAAAAGTTGTTGATTTGGAAAAGGAAGTTGGAGAACTTAGTGATCACGACGTATTTAACGTGTCACATTCACTGTTAGAGAATCTTCAACAGTAGTGTTCGGTATAAAACCCGGAGCCAGCCAGTTAAGAGTACATTGTCTTTCCGATCAGTCATTACTGCCTGCTCCTACCAGGACACTGTACCTCATGAAATTGTGAGGCTTAGAATGCTGCACGATGATAAATTCCAGGACTTAATTTTTAACGAAAACTGTGCGGGAGACCTTTAAAATTCAGGTCGTACTTTTATACTTAATTAGCCAGAATTTGATCCGACATGAAAGTCAAAAGAAGTGCTAGAGCTCCTGTGAACTCTTGTGCAATCTAAACTCAGGCCAATTCTAATATTGAAATTGAAATTGTAAAATCATCCCGGTTTTAATGGTTCTATGCTTGAGCTTTGTGAACATATTAAAGTGGACGGTAAAAATGTTTTTTTCTCTTGCTTTTCTCGCTTTTTAAACATTTTTTATTCATTAGTTAGTTAAAAACAATATTTTTGCCATATTTGTTAAAAGCAATAACATTGCCTGTTTTTTTTCTCTGTAATTTTCAGTTTACTTCTTCAATTTTGTTTCAATTTAGGGGACTTTATTTAATTTCCGAGATAAAATTGGTTTGCTTACCAACTATTTTTTTAAATGTAAAAAACATAAAAATAAACTTAATCTAAAAAACAAGTTGATCGTTATTTCAAAAAGTTTTCATCATTATCATTATTAAAAGTTCAATTTATTCCTCTTTTATTCATGGAAGGAGAGTTTTTTTTTTCTAAGGAGTACTCTGTACGATTTCCTTTTGACAGTAATTCACCTGAAAACGATAGTGTTCTCTTTCATGTACAGTCATGGTTTTTGTCAAAAGATAATCCGCTAAGACATTAAATAAATATTCAGAAAATTATAACTGAATTAAATTTGTGCTTTTTGCAGGCACAGTGAAGAATGCACAAAGAGGAAAAAGCGATGATTTAGCAAGCATATGCTGGTTATTTTCTAGTTTGTTCAAGAAGGAAAAGATGGGAAGTGGGCCTCCGCGGGGCGTGAGGTAGCGAGATTAGATTAGATCCCCCCCCCACTCCCCCCACGTCGGTACTGGTGTGGCGAAGCGTCCTTCATTACCATTCCCTAGCACGGATTCTGATTTACCGTCCAAGTCGACACTTAATTTATAGAGCGAAACGTATTCCTCGCAGATAGAAATATGTCCCAGTCAAAAGAAGGAATCTTCGGAAGTGCTATCGCTGCAGTAGTTGCCCAACAAGATGACTTAGTGCTCTTGCCACGACAGAACGTGCGCCGCTCTGTCGCCGTTACGCAGCTAGTGCTCTGGCACTCTGGCAGCCAGATAACGGTGGACCCGCCGATTTGAGAGTTAATGAGCGAGGCAACAGTTTTCTTCGAGCAAAGATTAATGTTGATATTTGTCCGAGTTCCTCCTGCCCGAATCTGAGATGGCGTTGAGATACGCCGAGCTCCCTTCTTAATTAGGCGGCGTATTTAGACACCGACTCTATTAACTACTATTTACTGATTACTTAGCATTAATTATCGAGAATCGGACATTAGTCAGATGGACATTTTACATGGTACGATGTTCCCTCTCAACAATATTCTAATTCCCCTCAAATAATGGGAATTCTTGCTCGTCGACTATCGTTGGATTTAAAATTAGCTTCATTGTGTCATTCGGTTCTTCGCCGGACAGAGATATTCTACGGATACCAGAGCAGATTTGTTAGAATAATGTGCCGGGATATTTGTTCGCAACTGCGTCAAATTCGTTCCATTTTCGTAAATGCCTGCCCTCTCAGTAATATAGCATTCCTACACTTTCCTAATAAACATTAAACAACTGAAGCTGTTCATTTGTTTAAAGCGACACGCATGACGTTTAAAAATAAGTTTCAATGACATTCCTTTGTATTAGTTTTAAAAGTAAATTTACATTTGCATATAATATGAAAAGGAATATTTACATATCATATTGAAGAGCAGAGGTTAGAAAAAAATTATCGTGACGAGATAACGATATTGTAGACTTACGATAAATAATAATAATAATAAAAACAACCAATCAATGAAATCAATTTTTGCATTAAGTTTTCAAAACTAAAATAGAAATATTGCAGTGAATATGATTATTATGTATCGGGCAACTAATTTTCCCCGAAATTAAAGAAAGTGGATTTTTAGTGCATGGAACCCGATGACTCTACAATGAAGTAATTTTTCTTTTTAAAATGAGAGTTTTTTGCAAACAAGAAGGCAATGTTTTATTTTTTACAAAAAAAAAAAAAAAAAAAAGGTAAGATAGACAGTTTTTCCCATTTTCCACAAGATGTAACGAACGTAATAGTGTTTTAGATTTTTCACAAGACGTCATGCTGATTCATATCAGATATTTTGTTTATCCAACAAGATACATAGAAACATTTTTTTATATTTTCAATACTTCATAAGTTTAATTGTATTTTACTTAAAATCTAGCTTTTTTTTGGATTTAGCTAACTTCTATTCGATTAATTTTGAAAGGAATAATTGAAACATTCTTAATTTTTCGTGGGAGAAAGTGGTCGAGCAACATTTTAATAACAGACAGTTTTATAAATTCTGAAAACGACTGTACCTCCTCCCCCTTGAAAAATAAAGACGAAAGACTGTTTTACAACCTACTCTAATCACAAGTTCCGATAACCCATGATTTACGATTATTGTCTTTTCGCAATTTACTGCGAATTTTGGCAGCACGAGAACAAATAAGACGTTCTTCCTTAAAAGCTTTTCACCGTGTGGTTCATGATTCACTGGTAAATGCAAGAACTATACTTTTAAAATTCCGCCCATTTGCATCTCTGCTAAAATGTGTAACAACGCTACATACACGGAGTGCATACTGGTAACATCTAATTATTGAAGACCGTCTCACTTTTTGCACTCAATGTACGTACTGGTAATCTCTGTTTCCCACTGACCCCAAGATGCCATTATCAGCAGTTCTGAGGATAATTTTTTTTTCTTGGGGGTAGGTGTCGGAAATGTTAATAAAATGCTGCTGCAAACAAAAATGTTCTAAAGGATGGAATCGATGATCAAAGTTTACATTTTTATTTTGTCTTTTTATTTGATGCCAACGTTTTTTTTTCTTCTAACTTACTACCATTCTTCAACAATTTAAGTTATCCTTGCAATTACTATTGCTCTTTTACGGGAGATTGCATATTTACTGCTCTGTTTGAACTAGAGGCGATCATGTGAATGAAGATTACACGAAGTTTCTAGCCAGTAAAAAAGTAGCTAACTAGTAGAAGAGTCAAATTTGTAGGAAAAGAACTGTGCACTCTAACTACTAGAAGCAGATCATTTAACGACAAAAACAAGCTAGATGAATTTAAATTAGGACATAAATTAACTCAATCTTTTAAAATTAAGGTAAGAAGGGTCTTTCAGATGATCAAAAAATGGTCACAAAATCGGTTTTTCTTTGATGATATTTCTAAAAACTATATGATTGAAATACATGTTATTGCTATTGTAAATAAATAGTTTCACCTTATTTCTGGTGAATTTGTATTCAAAACCAATTTAATACAACAGTATCTATTTAATACATCAGTAACTATTTTAGTACAACAGTAAAACAGTAAATGTTGATTTTCTCAAAACATAATTTTACGCGTGTTTACAAATTTCATACTGGTCCAGTGTAAAAAATTATTATTTAAATTTGTTAAAAATTTTTTGCCGTGTACTTAATAAGTTTGTTAACATTTTGTTGGGAAGGAATTTTCTATTACATTTTATTAGCTGTGTCGAATATATTTGCTACGTTTTATTGAAATATTGATATCTTTTACAAAAAAAAAAAAAATGTAGATTTTAGTCTTTTTTTTCTTTATTTTTTGCCTCAATATATAGAAAAAGTACTCCCAGCATTTTATTTTCTGGTGTTTTATGTTCCACATTTTGCTTGTATTTTTTCATTTTGATGAAATTTCAGGCGCGAGGAATAATATAGAAAAAGTATTAAAATTAAAATTTTAAATAAAAAAAAATAACTTTAAAATATTTCGACGAAAATTTTTTATGTGTTAGTATTAGCAACATATAGCTATGCTGCAAATTTCAAAGAAATTCATTGAAAATTGCTAAATAAAACAATGACAGTCCCTTGTCGCCTTAATAAATATATTCGTTTCTCTTTTAGATATTTCCTTTAATAATTTAGTAAAAATGTTGTTTGGTATTTGTACTGAATTTCGATAAAAATGTGCTATAGTGCTTGTACATGTTTAACGTTCAGATGTACACTTAACATGTGTGAAAGGAAGGAGTTTAGTTTTTATATAAAAAAAGGGTTGTGTAAGTGAAACAACAATTTAAATTTATAATGTCTTAGAATAAAGAACTAAGATTAATATAATTGCCTCATACCTATCATTTGAATTTTCTCGAAGCTTCTCTGTCTACTAGTGTTGAATCATTACTACTGCTAATACTTGTGTTCCCCCAAATGCTTCATATTTTTTCCGTCTTTTAAATTTGTGATAGTAGCCGAGATTGTTTTACCTTTATTTGTAGACACTTTATTAGGTAGATTCAAACATATTTACAGATAATTAAACTTTCATAAGTATCAAGACCAATGGTTAATTCTACCATTGGTCTAACGCAGTGGTTCTCAAGCTTTTCACGGCTAACGCCCCCTTTAGGAGTGATAATTTTTCCAACGCCCCCCTTTATGCTAAAAGTGAGGGGGTTTGCAAAAAGAGGTAAAAAGTTTAAAATAATTTCCTTCCAGAATTTTACAAAACTGTTAAGGCTACAGTGGACAAATAAAATTGATTTTTTTCAATTATTAATTTATAGATCTAAAACTTTGTGTGCTTGTATTATTGTATATTTACGACATCTAAAATCATAAAAAACACAAATTAGTGCAAAAACAATGAATACTTTTTTTCAAATTTCAAATTTAAATATTTTTAAATCAAAATTTGAAAATGTTCCAGGCGTCACAATTTTTTTTCAAACTTAGAATTTCCACTTAATTTCCAATCATTAGGCATGATGGCACAAAACAGTGCATTATATGCAATGTTTTATGAGATAGTTTATAAAAGATGGTTGAAAATAAAAATTTTCAGTTGAAAAAATCATATAAATTTTCATTTTCAGCCATCTTTTATAAACTATCACATAAAACATTGCATGTAATGCATTGTTTTATGCAATCATACCTAATGATTGGAAATTAAGTGGAAATTCAAAGTTTGAAAAAAAAATTGCGACGCCTGGAACATTTTGAAATTTTGTTAAAAACATATTTAAATTTGAAATTTGAAAAAAAGTATTCATTGTTTTTGCACTAATTTGTGTTTTTTATGCTTTTAGATGTAGTAAATATACAATAATACAAGCACACAAAGTTTTAGACATATAAATCAATAATTGAAAAAATCAATTTTATTTGTCCACTGTAGCCTTAAACAACATATATTTTTCCCCGGTAGAGATTATTATATATCGTGGGGTTACAAGTGAAACACACTAAGTCAAAATTATTAATTTTCAGATTTTTAGTTTATCTTACACACAAAAATGAGCTGTTTCTACTGGTGAAACCCACTAAGTCATATCTTTATTATGCAATGCTATACTAGTGAAACATACTACGTCGTATAATTAATGATAATTATTAATGCCCTACCATTATCATACTGGGTATAATAATATAAAATAAGCATGCCAGAGTCAAGAATGGTTCGTAATAACCAAAAAATACCATTACTATAATTTAATTTGATTTTATTATGTCAATTCCAAAGAAGTTAAAATAAAAATTTTTTATCAGCGTTTTCTCAAAATCATGTTTTTGACTTAGTGTGTTTCACTTGTAACCCCACGATATAGAATTAAAATGACGAATTTCGTAATAAAAAAAATCAAGGCTTAAAAAATATTCTACCTTTAAAAGAATAGTGAAATAAAATGAAATATAATTCAAAATAAACAAGCAAAAAGAAATTTTCACTCAAAATATGAAGGAAACAACGAGATGAAATAAAAATAAACACGTAAAGCATTTTTTTATCAATCAAAATATGAAAGGAACACTCAGAAATATATGTTAGTGAGTTGGCAAATATATTTGTGGTTGGTGGTTCAAAGCCAGTTTCCTCAGTCAGCTTAATATTTTTTGTAAGGTGAAGGCGCAAATCTCCACTTCGCACGATTTGGAGTCGACCTCTTTTTTTTTTTTTTGTAACTAGGTCGGTGACAACACTGAATCCTCGTTCGACAAAGTAGAAAGAGGGGAAGGTAATTAAAAAAATTTTAACGATAGCCCACAGTACCGGATAAAGGCTACTGATGTTTCCTTGCAGCCAAAATCCTGCAACATTGTTAACATTCCGGAAACCAGCTTTCAAAGTTTCATTGGTTGAAAGTTCAACCAATTCTTCCTGATACTGAATAACTGGTGTCTCAATGTTTTCAAATGGGCTGAAGAACCATCGAGGAGCGTTCAAAGAAAAAATCTCCTCAAAGCGCTTAGAGAAGTCTTTGTGCAAAGACTGAAGATGTCGGAAATAAACGTGAGCATCATCAAAGGAGATTTCACTAAAAATACACGATGAAAGTAAATGAATGAAATAAGCAAAAGCCAGAGTGAAAATGCTGAGGTCAAGCCAAACACTCAAACTGGGCGGGCACTTTAAACAGTGCAATACGGTTGCCAGGTAAAAATTTAGGAAAATAACCAACTTGCACGAATACCCGAGCCCATCGAAATATTTTGAATATCTTTGGGAGAGACTTACTTTCCCATAGGGTACTAAGTTAACTTACGAGAACATGATAAAAGAAAATTATATAAGTAAAAAAAAGAAGAACACAATAGATGGCGTTTAGTGTTCTGCCTAAAACTTTACTTGTGGGAAACACTCGAATGCAATTGTGAATTTCTTTTGCGGTATTTTGAATCCCCCATTAAATTTTGGCAATAAACATTAAAATCTGGTATTCTAATCTAAGAATTGTTCAGTCTAAAAACCAGTTTCGTTTAGCAACAATCATAGTAGGTGACTAAAACTTGAGAACTTAATGAGACCATTTTCACCTACAGATGAAGGACCTTTTTTACATGCATGACAACTACTAAGTAAAATATAGATGCATTACTAAAAAAATATATAAAGCTATTCGAGTTAACATTGTAATAGTAGAAAGAATCAATCAACAATTCGGCTAAAGAATAACCAAACGATGGAGAGGGTAATGCTTTTGAATTTCATCTAGCTATGTGTGATCGGAAT
>JAXGGA010018684.1:0-21568 GCA_038373865.1 Uloborus plumipes | reverse complement strand
CAGAGATCGTCTATGAATTGTGTTTTCGGGGAAGACGGAAGAGTCCAGAACAACATTTTTATCCCAAATGTCATCAAAGACGAACTTCAATTGCCCCCCCCCCCTTTTTAAATTTAATTTCGATACATTTCCGGATACAGAACTCACCCCAACGAAAACATAGTCGAAAATAGCTTAAAATTCTATATTTTAAGATTAAATATCGTAAAAGTACCGACGTAGGGCCCCTCAAGGAAGGGATCGTAATTCCTTTGTATCCGTCTTAAAATTTTGAAATTGCAGCGAAAGATTTAGCTCTCTATCATTGGAAATGAATACTAATGAAATTTCTTCTCCTCCTGTTAACACTCTTCGTAGAAATAGTGTTAACAAACAATTTTCTTACGAGTCAATCTTTTATGTACACCTAGGAACGTTTTCAAAAAAAAAAAGACTTTATTAAGAAATTTGGATTTCTTTGCAATACTCCAGCATTAAAAACTTTGGAAGAGCATGATTTAATAACTAATTGCAATAACTTGGCGTTAGAATTAGACGATGTGAATGGATCCGATTTATACACAGAGTTAAAAGTTTTTATAAATTTCCCTTCAGAGAAACTTTAATTTCAATCACTTAAATATTTGTTTGAAAACAGTTTCCAAAATGTATTACTAAATTTTGTTATTGATTTACGAATTTTCTAACTATTTCAGCTACAGTTGTCTCGGCAGAACCTTCATTCTCAAAGCTAAAATAAATTAAAAAACGTATTTAAGATCTATTATGACTAAAATGCTCTAGCACTAATATCGATTGAAAATGATTTTTGTATTTCTTTAGATTTTTCACTTAATTGATGAATTTGCTGCTCAAAAAGCTAGAAAAATTATTCCTCATTAAATCGCTTACTTTATTTTATTTTGTTTATTTATTAATCTCTAGATTTTTCTTTTTTCTAAATAAATGTTTGTTTTTGGTAAATTTTGATTGTGTCTGTGTCTTTTCTTTTTATTTTTAATTCACATTCTATAACAATTTTATAGTAAAATGTTAGAATAATTTCCGGTTTTTATGTGTTGGGATTGGTGCATGTTGCGGTGTGTAATAATTTAAATGTATTATGTTTTATGAGAGAGGGGAAATAAATAAATAAAAAAATGTTTATTTCTCTACTATTAAAACAAATTTCGCACAGGGCCGCTAAAACTCTAAGCACGCCTCTGACCATTATCGAAGGATCAAAGATACGCTGCGGAAAAATTGGTGGACAACTTCAAGCAGGTGTTTTCATCTACATCCGAAGACGTTGGTCGCACGAGTTTAACGCAGCATAGGATCGACACTGGAGATCATCCCCCTATCAAGCAGCATCCAAGACGACTACCGTTCGCCAAGAAGGAAGAGGTTGAGATCCTCTTGAAAGAGTTGCAGGAGAATGACGTCATCGAACCCTCATCCAGTCCTTGGGCATCCCCTATCGTCTTGGTCCGAAAGAAAGACGGCTCCACCAGATTTTGTGTTGACTACCGACGCCTGAATGACATCACCAAGAAGGACAGTTACCCTCTTCCACGGATCGATGACACTCTGGACACCCTTTCCGGACACAAGTGGTTTTCGACCCTGGATTTGAAGAGCGGCTACTGGCAGGTGGAGATACACCCCGACGACCGAGAGAAGACGGCGTTTACAACCGGACAAGGCTTGTGGCAGTTTAAAGTGATGCCCTTCGGCCTCTGCAATGCACCAGCCACGTTCGAGCGTCTTATGGAATCAGTGTTAAGAGGACTCTCTTATGAATCCTGTCTTGTCTACTTGGACGACATCATCATCATAGGACGCAGTTTTGAGGAACATTTGGCTAATCTTAGGAAGGTGCTGCAAAAGCTTAAGGAAGCCAACCTGAAGTTAAGCCCCAACAAATGTAATTTGTTCCGTCGGGAGGTGAACTACTTTGGTCACATTATCTCTTCTGATGGTGTGCGAACAGATCCGGATAAGGTATCAGCAGTCAAGAATTGGAGCCGCCCCGAAAATGTTCATCAGCTGCGAAGTTTCCTGGGGCTCTGTACGTACTACAGGAAGTTTGTGAAGAATTTTTCCAACATTGCACGACCTTTGCATAAGCTGACGGAGAGCAAACAGAAATTTGAATGATCCAAAGAATGCGAGGATGCATTTCTACAGCTGAAGGAGGCTTTAACATCAACGCCTATTCTCTCTTATCCTCAGCCTGGAAAATCCTTCATACTTGACACTGATGCGAGCCACGAGAGCGTTGGAGCTGTTTTATCTCAAGAAATAGACGGTAACGAACATGTCATTGCCTACTGGAGCAAATGCTTATCCAAGTCGGAGCGAAATTATTGTGTCACGAGAAAGGAATTGCTCGCCATAGTTAAAGCTGTAGAACATTTCCATCATTACCTCTACGGCCGTAAATTCCTGCTCCGGACTGATCATGCCTCTTTAACTTGGCTGTTGAATTTCAAGAATCCAGAGGGCCAGGTAGCCAGGTGGATACAGCGGCTCCATGAATATGACATCGAGATTAAGCACCGAAAAGGTTTGTCACACGGTAATGCTGACGCATTATCAAGAAGACCTTGTTCCGAGAACTGCCATTATTGCTCCCGAATTGAGAAACAGTACGGGATGACAATCCCTACTGCCTGTCAAGTTACTGCTACTTCATCATCTTCAGATCCTGATCCATGGAGGGACGACCAAGTTAGAAAAGATCAGCTTGAAGACCCAGACCTAAAGCCTATCATAGAGTTAATGAAAAAGGACAGTCGGCGACCTAGTTGGCAAGACGTTTCTATCTACAGTCCTGCAACGAAGAGATACTGGGCTTTATGGAAATCTCTCCAGTTGCGAAATTGCGTCCTGTATCGAAAATGGGAATCTGACGATGGTAAAGCATTCAAATGGCAGTTACTCCTTCCCAGATCAAGAATTCCAGACGTTCTAAAGGAATTGCACAGTAGTCCGACTGGAGGACATTTTGGTGTCTTGAAAACCCTCTGCAAGGTTCGAGAGCGCTTCTTCTGGAGCAAGGCGAAGGATGACGTAGAGAAGTGGTGCCATTCTTGTGACGCCTGTGCTGCCCGTAAAGGACCGAAGAGAAGAAGCCGCGGGAAGCTACATCTTTACAACGTAGGAGCTCCTTTCGAACGAATCGGGATCGACATTCTTGGTCCTCTACCGAAAACTACTGATGGGAACAAATACATCCTCGTTTCCATTGACTATTTCACCAAATGGCCCGAAGCATATTCCATTCCGGATCAAGAAGCTACCACTGTAGCAGAGACTCTAGTCCAGCATTGGATCTCGAGATATGGGACACCTTTGCAGATCCACTCCGATCAGGGGAGAAACTTCATCTCTGCTGTGTTTAAGGGCCTATGTAAAATCCTCAAAATTGAGAAAGCTCGAACGACACCACTACACCCACAATCGGACGGCATGGTGGAGAGATTCAACAGGACAATCCTAAATAATCTCTCGCTTATGGTCTCCAAAAATCAACAGGATTGGGACAAGAAACTTCCTCTGTTCCTGCTGGCCTACCGCAGTGCTGTCCACGAGACCACCGGATATTCCCCATCACAGATGCTCTTCGGCCGAGAGCTTCGGCTACCTTGTGATCTCGTCTTCGGTCTCCCTCCAGATGCGCCTTCATCGCCTGAGGAATACGTCCAGGATCTCCAGGCCCGGTTGGAGGACGTTCATCACTTCGCACGGGAGCGAATCAACATCGCAACGGAGAAGATGAAGACCCGTTACGACACAAGGTCCACTGGTCATGACTTTCAAGAAGGTGACAAAGTATGGCTATGGAATCCCATCCGACGTAAAGGTCTGTCACCCAAATTGCAGTCGCATTGGGATGGACCTTACTCAGTTCTCCACCGGCTGAACGACGTCGTAGTGAGGATCCAGAAGTCATCACATTCAAAACCTAGGGTTGTCCATTATGATCGGCTAGCCCCATACTATGGCCATAGTTCGTAAAGTAAATCTAAAGCTACCATGGTAATTTGTTTGTAAATTTTGTATATAACTTTTGCCTTTAATTGTCTGTAATATTACTTCATCAATGTTATTATTTCTTTCATGTTCTCATTGTTATTGTTTATCATGTTTATGATTGGTTATCACGTAATGTGTGCATCTGTAAATTTTCCCTTGCTTCTTTTCTGGGGATTGTACTGCCCGGGACGTGCAGTCCTTAGGAAGGGGGCAATGTTACAAATCTTGTAAATAGTTGTGGTTTTTCCTGCCTTGCTTTATTTTCATTAGTTTTGGTTTTATCTGGCGACATGTTGCAAATGTATCTGAAGATATCACTTTTATCATCTGTATACCAGCCTTGAAACACTTTGTAGTTTTTACACTTGCCCTAACTTTGATAAGCGTGAAAACATTTTCGTGTGGTTTTTCTTTTTATCACTAGAATTTGTGAATGGATTGTTCAAGTTATGAATGAAACAAAATATTCCGGGTTTCTCTAGAATATTGTGGACATTTCTTTCCGTGTATAAATAGCTGGCCTTGAACACAAGTCAGTTAGTTTTTCTCGGATGGGATTTCTGAGATGCTCGTTTTCGTTCGCTTGGCGAATGGTTGTTTTGCTTTTGTAATTGCTTAATTACTGTTCACGTTCGATACGTGGTGCTGAGTCACTGTTGAGAGTACAGTGCACTGTTTTGCTACCTAATTGCTGGATGTTTAGCAATTGTTTCCTGCTTTATTGTAAATAGTGTACATACTTGTAAATAAATTTAGAGTTACTTCCTCAAGATTGGAATGCTCATTTAAGAAAGTTGAAGGTGCTACGGACTCGTTACAATATTTTATAAGAAGAGTAAAAATTGTACTCGGTTTTTAGAAAGAAAGGATTTCGAATTGTTATCTGTTTGCCACCTCGAGCTCTGTCATCAAGCGCAATCTATTTTTTTTTTTTTACAATTTTTCCGTCAAATAATTTCTTTTGCTCACTTTTTTATATCTCTGTTATTTTTATATTTTACGTGCCGAGAAGTTTTTGATTCATGCGCTACGTCTATTAACCGTTCGCTAGTCTTGAGCTGAGGTCAGGTTATGAAAGAAACTACTGTTTGGGAAAGTATGTGGAAGAAAAAATACGGAAGCAAAACAAATCCCAGCTACGTCTTATGGCGGGCTTGCTGTATAACTTATCCTTTTCAACAGCAGTTGCGTCACATCTGTTCCTTCGCCAAAGAGACGAAGTGTAGATGTATTAAATAAAATTTGATGCGGTATGTGTGAGCTTTATCGTAATTTATGATTGCTAGATATTACTTCTACTATTTCAGAATGACATTTATTAATTTATATCTGGACATTATTCTATTTTTGTTTACTGAGTGGGATTTAACGAATACAGTTTAGTAACTAATAAAGTATATTTATTTGCCTTTGAGATTAATAAAGTTGGACGCGTAACGTTATCTTAGGCGATAATTAATATGTTTTAGAGCGTAAACAAAGCAACACAGTACCTGGTAATTGATTATTTGCTTACAAACGAGGTATAGGACACAGAAGCGGGGTTGAGGTTTCGGCTTCTTTCATTACTAAAATCTTTTAAATTTTGCCTTTTCTACAAAATACAACCAATGTAAATTTAGATCAGTATGGGCAACTGGAAACAATGAGTAATCGTAATTTATTTGAAAAAAGTAAATAATAACAATATTGTGCCCTATAGAATTTTTTCTATTCTTTCGGGTCTAATAAAGTGTGCATGGAGTTGTAACTATCGTTAAGTTATAAACCTGAAGTTTTTTCGTAGAGCCCTGAATCTTAAAATTGCTACAGAAATGTAAAATTTTGGAACTGATCAAACTTTGTATGGTTCCTAGTATAATAAAGCAAGTATTTTATAAAATGCATGGTAATAGCCAAAATACATATTCCTATGGACCTCTTAGCATGCAGTAAAGCCACAGATGCGTATCAATTTTATTCCTACCAACTAATGACGCAAGAGTAAAAATGTACAAAATGTTGAAAATTTGCAATATTTGAAAGACTTGAAAGATGAAGGGGTTATGTGACATAACCGAAATTGATGGTAATTAAAGTTTAAAGTTTTTTTGTTGCAGTTTTTGCAGCTTTTTTGTTTTCGGGTTAAGTTAAGTGAGCGTCTGGTCTAATGACATCTACTTTTTGATGTACCAAATTTTATTTGCTAGTTCATTGTTTATATTCGTTGAAGTTTATATTTCAAATGTACTGTACATATCAACAAAAATGCATTTGTACTTTTGATATATTTATAGCTTTAGTAACCGTATAAATATTTATTTATTTATTTTTTTTTGCATTTTAGGGCTTAAAAGAATTTATATATTTCTTAAATTTATAATAAGCGAGAGTTAGATTGTTCAGAACAATTTTTGTAAAGCTGTGCTTAGAAAGGAATACATTATTTCCCACACAGTAAACTTAATGACGAATTAGGCACTGGAGAAACAAACTAATCATGATTTTAAAATGAATATTCCATAGCAATAAGACAGAGTCATCTTTGAATATGCATTTAAGGGAACAGTTGTTAATTAGTTGCATTTGTGTGTTTTCTTTAAGTAAAGATTTTTTTATAATAGTGTTAGTATGGTTTTAAGTGAAACTAATATTGTGTGGTGACTAGAGATGAAAATGGTCGAAAAAAAACCGTTTTTTTTCCGTTTTTTTCCGAAGAAGTTTATTTCCACTCCGGAAAAATTGAATTTTTCAAATTTTCAGTAAAATGAAATTAAAATTTTCAGCATAAAATGATAAATTTAGAAATTTTTCATTCTTACGCTATTTTCTTCTTCACCTCCACCCCTCTCTCTTACCATAATAACCTCTTGCTTTTTTAATGCAAGGTGGACGGTATTACAATTTGCCTATAGATCAAGGAGAACTGTTAGAGCTGAGAAATTGTAATATATGAACATTGTTAAAAAATAAAACTTTAACTTAAAGTTCAAATTTTAATCCAAAAAACATTTGATCACACTTGTTGAATGCATATGCATATTTATATACTCATATTAACAGTTTAAAATTCGTTTCAACTTTTCAAAATTTCAACTAACACTTACCTTTGCTCTCAATGGTCAAATGCAGCGTCAGGGAAAAATTATTGCTTGAGTAGAACCATTATAGATATTTAAAGAGTTTTATCCTTCAAACGTGCGTTTGTTTAGAAAAAAAAATGATTATGGCAATTTTGTCGCAAGCAGATCTTATATACAATTCTTGCTAGTTCTTATCACTTTGAATCTATTATACTATAATTACCTTTTAAAAACATTGAGCAAGAAACTTACTAAAAAGTTTTGAAAATAGTACAGATTTTTTATTGTTATAAATTTACATAATCAGTAAATTAAACGCAATTTAAAAGTATTTTTAAACATACTCTTTTTGTTTAAAGTTATTGGTATTTAGATATTTTCCAAAGTTTTATATTAATATGCAATATTACTAACATTAGACAACATATTTACAAAAAATTTAATAACTTAATTAAATAGTTTACATATCTTTCAAAGATTTTTTATGTGTCTAACAATTCAGAGTTCAAATCGTACTAAGATAATAATTATTAACGTTCTGTATATTTAAAGTAGCACAAAATATAAAAAAATAACTACATAACAAAAAAAAAATATTAAAGTAAGTACACTTACCTTTATTGCAAATTCCAAGCAGAATTCAACGCTATCAACTTTTAAAACTCTCTCAACACAACAACTCTACACAGAAACTTCTTTAACAAAACCAACATCCTTTTAGTGAAGAACTAATTTTACTTCTTCATGAAATGAATAAGCATAACTTCAGCCACAGAACTAGGTTTCCGTTAACTATGCAAACTAAATGTATATTGCCGTGCTTGCTAAGCACATAGTAGAATCTGAAATTGACCGCAAACTGAGATATTGCATTTTACAGAGCTGCGCCTCCATATACTTTGCTGTGATGAATTTTTATTCAGCAGATTAAAAAAAAAGTTTCCAATCACAAATAACTACAAAACATTTTATTAATAACACATACGAAACAGAGAGCAACCTCTGGTTAATTACTCTGGTTTTGTTGAAAAGTAGGGGTACGACTATTGTTTTTAGCAAGGCAGTGCAGTAAGTTATAACTCCAGTATAAATTTTGTTCAGGTTTAGAAACCATTACGCAGTTCATAGTTTTCTATTAGAAAGGTTAAAAAAAAAAAGTCATTTAATTTTTATTTGGATTTAGATTGGGTGGTGAAAAACCAGAACTCAATAGTTTTCATTTTTAGATAGTGAGGTTATATTGCAATGGATAAAAATCATTCTGATATTTCTTTCAAACACTATTATTGATGTTTGAAAGTATCTACTTATTATTTTAAGTTTTAAAGGCAGTCTAAAATAGAAAATTTAATTGTAAGGGTTAGACACACTTTATCCAATATTAACAGTGAAATGACGATATGATTCATTTGTGGGGTTTGACCAAGAAAGCTTTAAGTCATAAAACAGAAAGGCTATTTTTTTCCTATTAAAACCTACCTAATTATGCGTATTTCTGTCATCAGGAAAAATAATATGTGTTAATTGCATATATTTTTAATGATTAATCTTTGAAATGGTCCAAGGAAAAAAAACTATTAAAATACGCCCCCCCCTTTTTTTAATTGTAAAAAAGTCAATTTTTCATTTTTTTCCAATTTTTCCGGAAAAAACCGGAAAAAACAGGTTTTTTTCCATCGCTTCAAAATTTCCGGAAATTTTACATCTCTAGTGGTGACAAAAGTAAAAAATAAATAATCTTTCAACAGCAAAATTTGTTGTTATATTGGAGAGTTTTTTAACGTTGAAACATTATTTAGCTTGAAAGGCATCACTGAAGTTTATGCAGTATGGCACTCGCGTTACACATGCATTATCACTTCGTATCAGTTAACAAAAATGAAAGTTATTTTTTCTAGTTTTACCTCACGATTCAAGTAAAATATTAAAAATGTGCGGAATTTTTTTATTGTTAGTGCTAAAGGTAAAGGTAGAAGGAGACGAAGATCTCATGACCTTCAAATAAGTTCTGTTTTGTAAAATAATATATTGAGAGTGAAAAAAATAACTGTAAATTGAAAACAAAGTTGACATTTTTAAACGAATTATAGGTTTTTTTAATCAACTTTGAAAAGCATAATCTGCACACAAAATTCAAAAATTTAAATTGTAGTTAAATAAATCTTGTGTGTCAATATGTTACTTAAAATGTAGTTAAATTTATTCAAAAGAATAATCATGCTATTAATAATAATCTATGAAAATGCATCTGTAAATTCTGTAAAAATAAGGTAAATTGTGATGTTTAGGAGCAATATTTTCGTGACGGATCAAGGAGAAAACTAAATATTGTTAAAAAGTACTGAACTGTGTTGAGCTTTTAAACTATTTTTACACCTGCTTTGCTTACTTTTTATTCAGCCTTAAGCATTGAAATATCACATAAAATATTTCAGAATATATATGTATACTATACACACATTATAAGTTAGCTCGTATTTAATGCATAAAAATTCTTATGTGCAGAAAATGAGTCCGAATGCAAATTTATGTTTCATACTCTAATTTGACTGAATATTTTCGAAGAATTAAACTTTCAAAAGCAACAGCAGATATATTGATTAGAAAATAATAATTAACAAAATCTAGGGGTATTATTTCCTGAAGAACTGTAAAGGCATCTTTCCCTAGAACCTGCTGTATCAACGTGCTGCCATCTTTATTTAAAAGCGGGTATTTTTCTGCACCTTTCATGTTGTGACTTATGTACAAAGCTATTATTGATAGGGAAATTTATTTTGTTTTTAAACAATTTGAAACACAAATGCACGATATTACTTCTGGAAATATTTATATTCGCTACAAAATTGGGTACTTAAAGTTTTACGTAGCGAACAAAACTGTCAAAATCTGAATTAAAGGACCATACTTATCATGACCTCATGATTGCGTATTACACATAAAGAAATTAATAAACAGCTAAAACTGATATATGAAGAAAACATAAGCTAAAGAACGCATGTGTTGTGATATACCGTGGATGCCATTTTGCAGATTAAAACTAGTCTTCAAAAAATAAAAATAAGTAAAAAAATGGAGTAAAATAAATGCTGATGGTATTACATGGAGAAAAATGAATTTTTCTTCCCTTAAGCAAGACAAAATCACATTTTATGTACATTAACCCCCCTCCCCTCCCAAAAAAAAAACAATGTCGGTTGATTTTAATTTACTGAAGCATTACTTAAATGAAATGAGCTTTGCGCAAAAATGTCGTTTTTCTTAATGCATCTAATATTAAACCCAAGAAAAAATTACAAATTTTTAAACATTATTCAGTTTTCATACAATGTATTTATGGTAGTTTCATTTTTAGTGAATGCAAATACTCATACACTGAACAACACACACACATACGCACACACAATGTGCAGAAGTTGAATAACGAAACTGAACCACCCGTGTGTATGCTAAAACTATTTATTGAATACTATGTAGGACCTACTTAGATGACCAAAACAAGATTCGTTCGACTTAAAATTGAAAACTAAAAGTTCTGTGCAGTGATGAGAAGAATTTTGAGCCATTCGTCTTGCAAAACAGTGGCTAATTTGATGATGGGATGCTGGAGAAGGAAAACGTTTTTATTTGCCGTTTCAAAATATCCCTAACTGATTCAATAATATACAGATCTAGTGGCTATGCAGGCTACAGTAGATGTTCAGCTTTCTTTTCATGCTCCTCAAATCACTGTGTCACCAGTCTTGCCCAACGCCTCCTAAATACTAAATGCCTGCAACTTTCTGGTTTTTAGCAAAGAGCAAAATTTCATTCTTGGTTCACGATACACTGCCATCTACCAGAGTTCTTCGAGAAAGAGAAATTAACGATTGGTTCATTTCTAAATTTAAATTTAAAAATCAACCAATCAAAAAATTTAATTCGAATATTGTTTGGATCCATCGCCAAAAGCTGCAAAATGAACTTAGTTCACGATACAGTGCCATCTACCGGAGTTCTTTGAAAAAGTAACGATTGGTTCATTTCTGAATTTAAATTTAAAAATTATCCAATCAAAAAATAGCAACGGCATTATCGGACCTCGTTTATACCTCGTTATTTCATGTTTGAGAGTTTTATTTCATTTCAGTTAAGGAAACAAAACTTTTTTGAAACTTACTTTTTGTACCATCAGTTCCCCCCCCCCCCCCCCCATAAATTTTGTATAGATGTGATTCACCAAAAATTTTGTATCAAATAGCATTAAGCATATTTATCTGTACTTACTTTTTAAAAATCTCTTTATAATATGAGCTTAAACATGATGTAAACGCAAATATTTTTTGATGAAATAATACCAAACAATTTTTTTAAATGCTAAAATTTAAAGTTCTTAAAAACGTAGTTTTTTTTCCAGAAAATATGAAAAATTCTAGTGCTTTTTAAATACATATTTTAACTCAACAGGATTTCTTTTTTTCATAAATTTTATACTGCTACACGTCACAAAAATATTCATAGTTCTATAAAAAATGATTAATATATTTATCTACACCTACTCTTTTTAAAGCTCTTGCAAGCTTTAACATAATGTAGATAATATATTCTCAATAAATACACATTTCAAACCAAAAACGATATTGATTTGCGGTTACAAAAGTTATTTCATTGATTGATTTTTATGAAGTTTACTCTAAATTGTTTGCTTAAAATGTTGATAAAAGAAATTTTGTTGATCAGTAACAATAAAAAAAAAAAAAAAAGCAAACAATAATAATTGAATTAAAATAAATTATTTACTAAAACAGAAAAGAAAATCCAAAATGAGAAATAAATAATAATATTAATAATAATAAACAGTTTCTTGAAATCGCTTGTTAGTTAATAAAAGGATATAAAACAGGAAATTCTTCTAAATTCTAAATAACGCTTATGTACACGTAACCCATTTTTCCTAGAAAACTGCCGTAATAGGAGTAAACGTTTTTCTTCATTTCTTCCTCTTAATTATTGATAAATCTTCGACGCATATGTAGAGTTTCTTTTTCTTATTTGTTCTACTAGTCTCTTTGAAAGCACTTTATTTTTCTAAGGAGAACTTTTTATTTAAGCTATACTTGAGGGTGGTCAATAGAAGGAGCATCCAACGTAAACAAGCGAATTGGCTGAGCTAAGCAACCTAGCTTTTTTCGCACTCAACTATTCCGTGAGTAAAGCTCACGTAAGCAAAACTCATTTCTATTGGATATCGACACAATAACTAAAAATGTCAGGCTTGAAAAAGTAATTCCTATGTTCTTTTTTTTTTTTTTTTCTGTCTGTTACATGTACATTCGGAAAGGAAGTTAATTTTACGGAAGTTAGAAGAGTAGATTTGCAAAATGCTAGGGAATTTCCCACTTAGTTGGTTAAATAAATTGAATGTAAATGTCAAGTAATGAAAACTATTGGGCAATTCCACGGTAACTTACGTTACATTTCGACCAACTCTTATGCAGTTAGCTCCTTAGTACAGACAAATATTGTTATAAAAAACTAGAACAAAAGCATTCAGTGAAAATGACAGTCAAAAGCAAAATTAAAATGCAAAAATATTCGATGCGCTTAATTTTTACAAAATTTAGCAGTCAAAAATAAGGCAGTAACTTACGTTACACAAAAAGGGAATGGCATAATATGAAAATTGGTTCTAAGGCAAATTTCTACTCTATTACAGCTGTTTTCTTGTTTGAAGTATAATTTATCAGTTTCTTATTATATTTAGGAATTAATTTTCGTAAATTTAAAATTTTATCTTAAAAATTGAATTTTATGGGAATTTTTAACTGGGGGTCATTCCACGTCAGTTCACCCGGTCATGTAACCCATGTCCTCGGATTTTGATAAAACTTGGTGTATTTAATATTTTTATGGTGGTAAGTAACCATATGAATTCTTTTCCCCATATGTGATCTGGTTTTTGTTTTACATACCGTCAAACTTTTCAAAAAATTGCATTTTCTGTCAACCGCTAAGCCTAATCTGCATGTATACGTATCTCTTCAGTAAATTGTAACGGGTGCAGAAATCTTTCAATATTTCCAAAAATTCTCAGATATGTTGCTGAAAGTATGAGGATTTAATAAAAAAAATACTTGAAATTTATATAATATAATTTTGTTTGAATAAAATTTGAATAAACTACGACAAGCATTTTTTTTCTTATGCAAAACATGAGTTTACTTAAGTGGCATTTCACGAAAAGGCGGAGGTCCTATTCAATAATGGAAGCATTCGAAATGAGCCTGAAGGTGTGTTCTATCATTGCAAAGAATAAAATTAGTGGTTTTTTTCGTTTTCTCGTTGCTGTTGCACAATATACACATTTCAGTATCAAAATTTTTGAAAAAAAGTTCTAGTCATTTTCCTAACCTAAATTTCACTGAAAAGCAAATATACCTTTATTTTTAAGTGTATTTACAGCCCTATTATGCTACTTAAAAATCATCTTAATCCCTTATTAAGCAGAAAGAAAAGTGAGAAATAATTTATGTCTCCCAAATTCAGTTGTTAAGTTCAGCAAAATATCAGATGTAGAAAAAAGATGTGCAAAACATGTATTTACTTTAGTAGCTTTTTATGAAGAGGCGGAGGTCATATTCAATAACAGAAGCATTCTAAATAAACCTAAAGGTGTGTTCTATCATTGCAAAGAATAAAATTAGTAGCTTTTTTTCGTTTTCTTGTTGCTATTGCACAATATACACATTTCAGTACCAACATTTTTGAAAAAAGTTCTAGTCATTTTCCTAACTAAATTTTCAATATTTTTTGCGTAAAAGAAGCATTGCTCAAGCTTTTGTAGCATGACAACGTATTATATTTTGTTTTAATGAATTATAATTGTATTGAATGTGCGAAGAAGAGATAGGATAGCACAATCTTTAAAGTAAAAATAATAATTAAAAATGTGAGTTTCTGAATATTATCGGATTGTTTGTCTTTGAAGTGTTTGTGTGATCCTGTTTTCAGAAAATTTAAGGAATATACTGTTTGATATTTTAACGCTCAACCTTCCTTGCATTTGCGCATGTATCAGGTCTCTTCTTATTTTATCAAAATATGGGTCATAGTGATAAGAGGGATAAAGAATGTGAGTGGGTTTTCTATTTTGGTTTGTTTGTTTTTCATTGGATTCGCTTATCAGGAAGGTTGGTTTGCGCTGATAAATAATAATAGGAGATAATTAAAAAGCTCGAACCCCGGACAGACATAATTCAATAAAAATAAACTAGAAATTTCAGCATCCAGTTAAGATCAAATACAGTTTTCGACACTTGCTATTGGAGTTTAAAAGAAAAAAATTGAAAATTTTCAAGTAAGTGACTATGCTGGATTTGAAGCAAGACTATCTTTTACCTAAGAAAGGACTATTATCTTTACTATAACCAAGAAATGGTAAGATGTTAGAGGAAATAACTACGTCAAACGCTCCGTAACATAAGATTCTGGAAGATGTTACTATTCTCTTAAAAAAGGAGATTGAATATGTACAAAATAAGTATTCCGAATATTTCATGATAACGTGACTTCAACAAGTACTGTCCGACGTCGGAAATGCAAGGAAGGTCGAGCGTTAAAATATCAAACAAAATATTCCTTAAATTTGCTGAAAACCGGATCACGCAAACACTTCAAAGACAAACAATCCGATAATATTCGGAAACTCATATTTTTCATTGTTATTTTTTCTTCAAAGATTGTGCTATCCTATCTCTTATTCGCACATTCAATACAATTATAAATCATTAAAAATATATATATAATACGTTTTTATGCTACAAAAGCATGAGCTATGCTTCTTTTACACAAAAAATATTGAAAATTAAGTTAGGAAATGACTAGAACTTTTTTCAAAAATGTTGGTACTGAAATGTATATATTGTGGAATAGCAGAAAAAAAAAAAAAAGCCACTAATTCTGTTCGTTGCAATGATAGAACGCACCTTTAGGTTTATTTCGAATGCTTCTAATATTGAATATGACCTCCGTCTCTTCATAAAAAGCTACTAAAGTGAATTCATATTTTGCGCATCTTTTTTCTACATCTGATATTTTGCTGAACTTAACAACTGAATTTGGGAGTCATAAATTATTTCTCACTTTTCTTTCTGCTTAATAAGGGATTAAGATGATTTTTAAGCAGCATAATAGGGCTGTAAATACACTTAAAAATAAAGGTATGTTTGCTTTTCAGTGAAATTTAGGTTAGGAAAATGACTAGAACTTTTTTTCAAAAATTTTGATACTGAAATGTGTACATTGTGCAACAGCAACAAGAAAACGAAAAAAACCACTAATTTTATTCTTTGCAATGATAGAACACACCTTCAGGCTCATTTCGAATGCTTCCATTATTGAATAGGACCTCCGCCTTTTCGTGAAATGCCACTTAAGTAAACTCATGTTTTGCACAAGAAAAAAATGCTTGTCGTAGTTTATTCAAATTTTATTCAAACAAAATTATATTATATAAATTTCAAGTATTTTTTTTATTAAATCCTCATACTTTCAGCAACATATCTGAGAATTTTTGGAAATATTGAAAGATTTCTGCACCCGTCACAATTTACTGAAGAGATACGTATACATGCAGATTAGGCTTAGCGGTTGACAGAAAATGCAATTTTTTGAAAAGTTTGACGGCCTGTAAAACAAAAACCAGATCACATATGGGCAAAAGAATTCATATGGTTACTTACCACCATAAAAATATTAAATACACCAAGTTTTATCAAAATCTGAGGACATGGGTTACAAAATCCCGTTTTCCTGGGTGATTTGACATGGATTGACCCCTGGGTAACTTAACGTTACAGTAACTTACGTTACAAAATTCACTTACAAGCATATCTTTATTACAAAAATTAACCCATTAATGCCGACTTCGAAAGCATCATTAAGACATTCATTCAAGTTTTAAGCTTATTATCTCACACGTTTTGGACAAGGGTGCGACATTTGTATATAGTTTCCTTTCTGTTAGTATTTACCATGTGAAATGCACAATTGTTGGACTGATAGAGCCATTTAAGGACAAGTTATATTTCTTTTCCGTGTTGGTATATTTTTGTACCAACCGGCATTAATGGGTTAACGAATGAAAATTACAGCTAAATTTAGATCAAAATACTGAAAATTAACAATTATGAGTTAAATTTACAGAAATTTAATGCCAAACTCAATGATCAATCAAAAATATTACAAAACATAAGACTTTTAAATGCATACTGGCCGCTGGTATTAACAAGTTCAGGTAATTCTATTTTCGAATCATGTTTTCTCTTATAATAAATTTCCTCTGTTGTTTCTGGCCATTTCTAATTGGTACCAATAGCAGCCATTACTTTTACTTTAAACTCGTTTTCTTCAATAATCGTCACAACTCAAGGATACAATGTATTTTCGTACCACACACCAGTCACCAGCTTTTATCTCTGTTTTTTCTTCTTGTTCCTTAAAATACTAACTAAACGAAACCCTACATTTTGTTTATTTCTGGTTCTTAAATGGTCATTATCAATGTGCGGATCTTCAGAAAATATTTTTGATACATTTTGCTTTTTCTAACATATTTCAATACTACCAAGAGTGACTTTTATTTATGAATCTGTAATATCCACATGACTTTTCTCATACCCCTTCTACAGCGCATCTTTTCTGCAGAATTCAGTGGCATTTTAATGCAGAACCAAATATATTTCAATTGAAAGAGATAAACTGTTTTTATATTTGTTTTTTCCAAAACATATTTGATAACTTTAAATCATAACAGAAGTCATTTTTGAATCATTCATAGTACATTACCTCCTAAATATTTGTTTAAAGAGAATTAATATCTTAACAGCCAAAAAGAAGCATGTAATTTATAATAAAGGTGTATTGTAATCTTATTAACAAACAGACATTTTAAGAAATATGAGTAATCTAAATTAAGTAAATACAGTACAATTAAAAGAATTATTGAATAAATTACTTCTATTAACCACATAGGTTTTATTTACAATTTACTTTATTTCGAAACACAAGTATTGAAGTTCTACTAAGGTAACTTACGTTATCTGCATATGTGGGTAACTTATGTTACACGTTTTGATTGTAGCATAAAAAATTAAATAAACAATATTCAAAAGAAAAGTACTGTTATTTGCTTAATACACATCTATCATATAGAAAATATAACATAGTTAACGTATTGCCCTTTCTTTATTTGCTGTAAAAACTTTACATGTTTTTGGTAACTTACGTTAGTTAGAAAAGAGCCATTTTGAAATTGACATAAATCACTTAATTAAATTGCAAACACTTATTTCATCAATTCACAATATTAATTTAAAGTGTAATAAACAACAATCTTCTTTTGTCACATTTATCTAATGGAAAAAATTGAAACTTATCAGTGTTGAAAGTTTGACCATTTGCTTCACTGAAAATAAAATACTCTAATACCAACTTCAAAGCATTGCCGAAACTAAAAAGCTACATTCCTAACAAAAAATTGTTATAAATAAGAAACTTCTAACATTTTTAAACCAAAAAATATGCAGAACAGTCACATTACTCGAGTTTAATTTTTTCAACGCTTTTCCACACTTGCATGGAATTGCCCTATTGCTGTTGTCATAATAAGTTGGAAAATTTTCTTAATTAGGAATATCAAATAGGATTTTTTTACAATTAGGAAATTTATACGGTGAAAGTTAAGCACAACGTTATTGTCTACAATATAGTTTAAAATTACCCTACACACTGCTAAAAATGAACTGTTGTTTTTACAGTATAATACTGGCAGCCGAGGTTCCAATTTAAAACTAGAATGTTCAATGAAAAACTGTAAAACTAGCAATTTTACAGTTTCTTACAGTAAAGTTAGCAATTTTACAGTTTATTTCCGTGAAACTTAACTATATTTTTCTGTAAAAACAACAGTATAATACTGGCAGCAGAGGTTCCAGTTTAAAACTGTAAAATGCGCGGTAATAAACTGTCAAATTAGCAATTTTAGTTTATTACTGTAAAATTAGCAATTTTACAGTTTAGTTCGGTAAAAGCAGCAATTTCACTGTTTATTACTGCAAAATTAGCAATTTTTACAGTTTATTACGATCAGATTAGCTGTATTATACTGTAAAAACAGCATTCATTTTTTACAGTGCACACACACACACCCACAATCAAAAGAAGAAAAAGGGTGGAGCCTATTTTAAATAGAATTCAAGTATGTTAAATGCCTAGAAAGTTGAACTCACGTTTACTCAAAGTTGAAATAAAAAAGAAATATAAAAATTACAAAACTAAAAAAATGTATATAACATAAAATTAAAAATAGATTAATAAAAATTGTATAAAATTACGACGCAATCCAAAATATGTACAATATTGAGCATTCTGGATTTTTGATAAGAGGCAGTTAGAAGCAAAGGAATGTAAGAGCCACAATTGAAAATTTGATATAACCACAGCAAAATAGCAAGATTACCCTTCCCTAGCAGCCATAGTAAGTGCTGCTAGACAGCATGATTAAGAAAAGTTTTTTAATGAAAGTCTACCTAGGATCTGAACTTTAAATGAGTTTTACTGAAAACTAGTTAAGTCCACTTACATCTCTTTGCTTTTCATAACTTCATATTACGTATTTACTAAGCATTTTCGATATTATAATGCATTATTTTACCTTGGACATTAAACAAACTTATTCAACAAAACGTATTTAAACAAAACTGGTTGGATATTAAACAAACATAGGTAAGTACAATAAGCTCAAAAATTTTCACATTTCAACTGCACTTTCGCTGAAATTTGGCAGTTTCAAAATAGCAGAACGTATGAGACTCGATATATGGTTTTATATGTTTTCAGAATCGAACAATCATCAACCTAAACTTGCCTTACGATTTCTTTACTGACAGGAATATAGAGAGCATCTTAACAAGCATAGGTCTGTTTTCAGTTAACCCGTATCGCTGTAACCAAACAGGTTAAAATTAAGTTAATCTTTCTTGATTATAAAAATATTAACTGCAGATAACCAACATTTATAGCCGCTTTATTCAAGTTGACGATTCGTATTTAAAAATATCTTCCGCATTTTAAAGCTTTTCTATAATAATAAAAAGGTCATTTCTTCCCTTACTTTTCTTCTTTGCTGTAATGAAATAGTCAAAGAAATAAAATAAGTTCTAGCAGAACTCATAATCGGTAATCTGGTACTTCATGAGATCAATGCAAAAAATCATTGCTGGAAAACTTGAAACTCGACCAGGTGCTTATGACGGTCTATTGAGGCTATTTCCCAAAAGTTCAAATCCCTCTCAGTCATAATCCCCCATGAAGATATTCCGGGAGTTTTATTCGACTCTTTTTATAGTCTAAAAGAAGTACATTGATTTCTGTCAAAACATTTTTTGGTCGAGTTGATGTTTACAAAAATGTTAGTTTCAGATATTTTAAGACAACCAAAGAAGAACACTTGCTAGTTCTAAAAGTATACTCTTACTAAGGAAAGCTTGTCGAGCTGTGGATTGCTATTCACTTATGGTTCACAAAGCAATTATCGGGATGTTTTCACACTGAAGATCTGTACGTATAGTTTTAAAGTTGGATTTTTTAAAATATTTTCTTTATGCTTTCTAAAGTGATTTTGGTCAATTTTTTTTTTGACTTTTTGATGTTTTAAAAATAATAGTTTCAGATTTTTTACGGCTACTGAAGAACACTTGCTTTCTATGAAAGTAAGTTTTCATAGGCAGTGACTTGCTATGGCAATCATTAGAAAAGCTTCCCGAACTGTAGATCCCCCATTCATTTTAGGATCATAAAGCAATTTTTGGGAAGTAGTGGTACTGAAGATCTGTATATATAGTTTTAATCTTAGAAAATTATTATTATTATAAAATTAAATTTCTTGATTTCACTAAATTTACGATAAACACCATTATTGAAAAGCCCCTTGACTGCAAGCTGGACCGTTTAGCTTGCTATAAGTTAAGTGATTGCAGTCAGAAATACTTCCATTTTGAAAGTTGATAGTTATCAATGTAGTCTAATGTCTTTGACTTGAGGTTTGAGCTGTAATTGCTACCTGACATGAAACTGTGGCAATCTTTTAAGGCCAATTTACATTGCAAATGAGAAATAGTCAGATTTCCTTTATAGGCCGTAATCTTATGTTGGGATTTTCAGAGATCATAATTCAATTTGAAAGAGCTGGACAAAACGTATCGAAACATTCTTGTTCTTCAAGAATGAATTTCAAATGAACTTCAATGAAACAATTTGTTCTTGAACTTCAAGAACAAATGTTCTGGAAATAATTACGTTTTCTTCATTAATAAGGTTATGAAGGGCGGATACAAAATGTTTCAAGGGAAGAGCGATGGATTTAATTTTACTTTACTGCAAATTTTAGTTTACAAATGTTGACCTCATGTGTGTATTTTGGACTTCAATTGCGAAACGTATTCCCTCAATCTCACTTCTGCTACCATCAAAGATGGTCTAGAAATGCCTTTTTTGAAAAAAAAAAATTAAAATTTATCAGTGATGAGTACCTCCCTTGTATCCGTCCCTGGAGGTTATTCAGATTGAACTGAACTACTGTTTGAGTTTCTCAAAGCCAATGCGGTTAATCCATTTTTTTTGTTGAATCTTTTGATTTTTTAAATTTTACTGAACAAAATAACATTCTTCTTCGTATATAAAGGATTTTCCCTCTGCTTTTTTTAATATCTAAGTCAAGTACTCTATTTTTAAAGCTTTTTTGTACAATAAATATGTATTGAAAACGTTAATTTTCTCAGTTTTTCGTTTTCTGTTCATTTTTATTGGCTTAAGCTTCGAATTAGAGAGACAAGAGATACTACAAAATAAATAAATAAATTAAAAGTAAATAAATAAATAAACAAAATAAAATAAATGAAATTTAAATTAAATAAAATAATAAATTTTATAAAAACAAAGTAATTTAGGTATTAGCGGTATTTCCGATGTTAACTAAAAATATATTAACTTAATAATTAATTAAAATATATTAACTTAAAATATATTCATCTTTAATTAATCATTCCGAATTGCAAATAAAACAAATTTAACTGCATAACTTTTACAACCGAACACATTTTTAGTCGTTATTTTGAGTGCCTAAATAATGGTCTAAACTTTGAGCTATATATGGTGTTTCGTTAAAAGCAGATAGCTTTTTAAGAAAACAGCATTTTTCAATGTTTCTTCGAAAACAGGCTTTAAAAAAAGAGCATCAAAATCAGGTCTAAAATCTTCTCGAAGATACAGCATTTACGGTTTTGAAGCAGAATTAACGAACGCTAAGCCTGTTCGCGGAAATATAAACAAGGAACTAACTTCGAAATGGTGACATGGAAGGAGAATTGATTGAAATACCAATCTCTGTCATATGTCAAGAAGATGATAGGATTATTTACGTAGTTTTTCAGAAATTAAGAGTGAGAAAA
>JAXGGA010018683.1:0-21569 GCA_038373865.1 Uloborus plumipes | reverse complement strand
GAATGAAAAAATATAATTCAATCACAGAATTAAAAGAAATTAGAAAAAGTTAAAAAATTTTTAACTATTAAAATGATTCTGTTTTGTCTATGGAGTTTAGTGGGAAAAAAAGAAAATGTTTTAAAAAAAAAAAAAGTATTATGAAATTTTAAGTTTTTTGAAACTAAATTTTTTATTTTTTTTCACGGTTTTGACAAATTTTATATTTGGAAAAGGAAACATTAGCGGGGAATGGGTTAGAGAAATTATGACACCTTTTGGGGAATTTAATTTTAGTTTGATTTATTTTTTCGTATCAACTTCTATTTGAAAGAAAAGCTTTACAAGAAAAAAGATGTGAAATATAACAAATGTAGTAAGAACAATTGGATTTTTTTCTAATAAATTTTAGGGATTATTTTCTAACATTCTTCGCCCTACCCCCCAAAGATGCAAATATAATATCAATCACAGATTTAAAAGAAAAAAATTAAAATAAATAAATAATGGGAATAACATTGCTGAAAAAAAAGTTCAAATAATCAAGAATTGTGTTCCCCAAAAAACAAGTGTAAAATTTAAAGTAAAAAAAATGGTTGTTGATGATACGTTAAATATTTTAGGAGGGGAGGGAAGGGGAAAGTACCCCCCTGAGTCTCCCCAAAATGCGAAAATTTTTATTATTTTCTTTTACCTTTTTTTAGAAAAATTTTTTTAAAAAAAAAATTTTTTTCCCTCCCAAAAAAAAGAAAAATTTAAAAATTTGGGAAAAAAGGGAGGGGGGGGGTATTTTGAATTTTATGAATGGGGGAAAAATGGCCAATAATTTTTTGGGGGTTTAACAAAAAACCGGGGGGGAAAAAAATGGGAAAATTTTTTTTTTCTTAAAAGAAAAATTTTAAAATTTAAAAAATAAATAAGGGTTTAGACTTTTTTTTTTTTTAATAAAGGGTTTAAAATTTGGGACCCAAAATATAAATTTTAAAAAAATGGCCCGCCCCGTGACCCAACAAAATTTTTTTTACCAAAAACCACCCCCCCCCCCCCCCCCCCCCCCCCCCCCCCCCCCCCCCCCCCCCCCCCCAAAAACCCCCCCAAAAAAAAAAAAAAACACAACCAAAACCCCCCCAAACCAAAAAAAACAAACCCCCCCCCCCCCAACCCAAAAAACCCAAAAAAAACAAAAAAAAAAAAAAAAAAAACCACCCAAAACCACCCCCAAAACCAAACAAAAAAAAAAACAAAAAAAAAAAAACCCAAAAAAAAAAAAAAACAAACCAAACAACCAACCAAACCCCCCAAAACCCCAAAACCCCAAAAAAAAAAAAAAAAAAACACCCCCCCCAAAAAAAAAAAACATTTTTAAATTTTTCAAAAAAAACCCCCCTTTTTTTACTTGGCCCTTTTTGGTTAAATTTTAGAACCGTTTTCAAGAAAAAAAAATATTTTAAAAAAATTTTTTTTACAATTTAATTTTGTTAAGGAACAAGGTCTTCCTGCTCCTGTAACATCTGACTTAGAGAAACAGAAATTGTTCTTAAAACTGATTGATATTTGCGTTTATGAAGTAAGCTTTCTGTCTATTTTGATTTTACGTTAGAATTAGTTATTTTTAATATTTAATAAAGGGTGGCCAAAACTGGAGCATGAAATCTATTGCATGTAGCAGTTTGGGCCAAATAGTTCGTTATTTAAATTATTTGGACATAGAATAACTTGAAGTATTTAGTTAAAATGAAAACAAACTTACTTTTGTTTCTGTTTGCATAGCTATGGCTAAATTAAAAAAAGCAAAACTTCAATTATTTCTGGTTGCCAATTAAAGCACGAGCGGCGCCCGTGGGCATTTAAGCATACCGTACTCGATTTTGGACATGCGAAAAGATGCGCGCTATCATTGGTCGAATTGCTGTCAATCAATTGCCTACCCCGCCCATAGGTTCGGAAAGTACGGGAAGTGAAAGAAAAATGTCAGAACAGATTGTAAACGTCGTGCTAGGAGAGTGGAGGGGAGTCGATGCCTCTGACTTGACATCGTAAAATAAACACTTAAAATTGTTAGAATCAAGCAAAACAGTGTTTTATTTTAAAACTAAACATAGAAATAACATTTATGCAAATTCATCCCAAAACACGTAGTAGTGCCATCTATATGTAAACACGGAAAGCAATTCATGGAAATTCAATTTTCTTTTAAAACTTAAAACCAGTGCTCCAAATGTATTGGATTACTGTTCTTGATTAACAGGAAACACGAATGTTCGAGTCCTTTTAAAACAGTTCTGAAAGTGCTGCAAAAATACTATGTTTCATATTTTTACATATTTTTGATTTTTTTATACAAACAAGATAGTATCTTAGACATTTATTTTTAAGTAAAAGGGGGAAAATATTATTTTTTTTCCTCAAGTGTTTGAGGTTTAAGGTATAGATATTTTTTTATTATTACTCTTAATGCGTTATGTGTATAATGTACATGTATTAGCATCTGTTTTATCAGTTCAAGAATTATTAATCATTAGACAGTTGAAAATGTTCATATACATTTTCTTCAAGCAGGTATTTCTATAAAACGCTTTTAGTGATTATCCCACTAATTATTAATGAAGAAAATTTCCTGATTACTTGTCCTGATGAAGTATCTAGTGCGGACAAGGTACATACATTTTAAATGAAGAAATTAAATGATTTAGTTCCCTTGAAAACCAAATTTATTAGGTTTCATTTAACATCTCGTCTAATTGAAAAAAAATAAAAAAAAAGTTTTGTGTAGAGTACTTAGTATGATTTTTCCCCCTCTCTTAATTTTCACTTACATCAAACATTCATGGAGTAAAAAGAATGCAGGACAAGCAGAAGAACAAATTGTGTATTTTATACTACACAGTTATTCACAGATAGCACTAAAGATTTACCAGAATAGGAAACGAAATGGAATATTTATATCTATTAAATTCACACGCTTGAAAGTAATATTAAATTTAGCGGACTTACAGAAATCGGCAGGTATAATTTCAAAATTTTCATAAACTTGTTAAAAGCGTTACTGATGTATAACAGATCCTCCCTTTGCAAAATAATACATTTTACAAGTGAATCAATTATATTTTCGAATATTTTAGCGCCAATAACAAAAAAAAAAGTGTAACGTATACGTATAGAGTTTTAATGCACATTAAAGTAGCCAAAAATTTAACAGTTTTAATAACCTAAAAAAGTTTACTTTGAAAAAAAAAAAAAAAAACTTTAAAGTTATTCTTATAAAGAATTACCTGTTAATCATTTTTTGAAATTACATTTCTACAGAAAACATAACAGCGGCACAATTTAATTTATAAGCTAATAAATAGAATGTCAAAAAATATTTAAAAAAGCATTTAAAAAAGCATTTATTATTAAAATAAGCCATTTAAAAAAAATTACCAGCAAACGTTTTTTTAATAGGATGGGTATGAATTTCTCATGCTCCATTGCTATTAGTTTTCTTTTCAAATTCTAGCAAAGAAGTTTGTTTATCATGAACTTAATGTTGCTTAAGTTGCTTGTTATAAAAATGCTTTTAAAATTTTCTACCACGAAATTATGAAAATTTCAAATAAATAATCGTCTTTTATTTTTATGGAGAGCTGGGTGAATTCATTTTAGGCTGTATCTCAAAATAGCATTGCCTTTGTTTTGGCGTTTAAAGAAGATCTTTCGATAAGTCTATTCGACCAATGATAGCGCGAATCTTTTCGCATGTCCAAACTCGAGTACGGTATGCTTAAATGCCGCCCGTGGTACCTTGGAAATGTTTGATACGGTCCTCCGTAGCTTCCGCAATGCTGCCAGGTTTGGTTAGTACCAACTATAGGGGCCCTGAAGAGAGCTCTGTTTATTTCGATCCAGACCAGAAGCAGAGCTAACTCCTGGTCCCATACCCGCCAGAGGTATTGATTCACTTAGAGGACTCTGTGGGTCGTTGTCACAAAAACCACGACCCATATTTTTCGTCCCCTAGCCACCATTAGTAAAGGCGGTGGATCTTTTATCGGTTAGGATCGAACTCGGGACCCTGCGGGTACGAGTCCGGCGCTTAACGTCGAGCCAACGCGGTTCTAAATTAGGATATCTGTTTGCCTGCCAAGTACCGACCAACCTACCACTCTCCCTGTTTTCATCTTTCATCAGACCTATGTCCGCTATAATCTCCGCCCACCGCCAACTCCTCATCAGTATGGAAAGACTCTTAGAATTGTTTTCAGTCCTGTTCGCAGGAAGGTCTACAAAGTGTGGTCGTTGCTGGGAGAGCTAAAACCTTCCCGCGAAAAAGAACTGAAAACAATTTAAAGAGTCTTTCTATACTGATGAGGAGTTGGCGGTGGGTGGAGATTCTAGCGGACGTAGGTCTGATGAAAGAGGAAAACAGGGATGTGTGGTGGTAGTTTGGTCGGTACTTGGCAGGCAAACAGATATCCAAATTTCTTAAGGCTGAAAATTTATGGATTCAAGATGAAAGCATTCCTTTATTCGGAAAAGAGTTTAAGGTTCTCTTTGCGGGGAAATTTTATAACAGGGTTTGTTTTTGAAGAGTTTACAAACATAGAACCCCCATTGTCTGAAACTCTTTTAACCAGAACCTCCTTTAACCGACGACAGGGGGCTAGACAGGAGTGAAGTTCAACATGAACATTTGCAGCTAGGCGGGAAACTCACAAGGATATCCCCACCCCCACCCCTCTTCTTGATACTATAGTGATAAAATATTTAGTGACAAATTTACAAACAAACAAGGATGCATCTCGAAGAAAACTCCAGCAGTGCTTAATTTTAAGAACCCTAATTTCTCTTGCTCGCAATCTGTTTTTTAGTAAATTCTTCCGAAGACTAATGTCAATGGACTATAACTCCCCCCCCCCCTTCAAGAATAGGTTCTAACTTTAGAAAACATGAAAGAATGTACGTTACGATAACATAAAAATAATGAGATTAACATTTTTCCTCCGTTGCAGACTGTCCTGCAAGTGTGACGACGAATTCTACAACTGCCTCGCCAATGTGAACTCTGTTACTGCGAACGCCATCGGGAACCTCTTCTTCAACGTTCTGTCGAGGGATTGCTACGACTTGGCCCACCCGCCCACGTCCCAGTGCAGGAGCTACAGATCGTAAGTTCCACAACCGTCTTACTTTTCTATCCGAATTGATGTTCAAAAGAAATCACATTTGTTATAGTCGAGCCGCGTCAATAAGGGTAGTTTCAACCTGTTGAATATTCCTACTTTGACTACTACTGTCTGACCTTCTCAGGTTAAAACCTTTCGCTCATTTACGCATGCGTCAGATCTTCTCTGATCTCACCAAAATAGGGATGATAGGTAAGATAACAATAAAGGGAAGAAGAACAAAAAAGCATATTGAACCGTATCAAACAATGGAACGATGCTAATTTCAAATACACAGTTTAGTTGAATATGTCAAAAGGATATAGCAAATGCAAGTTTTAAATTGAACACTTCCGAAAGTCATCACCCATAACCCATCTACCCTTTTTTTAAGTGGAACTGTTTGCGAGTGCTAGGCGCAGTTTTCAAGGACGGACAGTAGATATTGTTAAAACACTTACAAAGCACAAAAATTCACCATTGCCGAATTTTAAAACACAATGATTCATTTTTGATGAATTTTTAAAATCCAAACGCAAAAAAAAAGATTGCCTTGAAAACGAAATACGTCGGATGTCTGTGTTTTTAGCATTTCACTCACAAAAATTGTATTGCAGCCACTCTATCATTTCATTGCAGAGTTTTTTTTTTTCCTTCCATTGTCAACGAGTTTAAGTCTATTAATTGACTGTGGAGATTGGATTCGTCAAAGGGCCATCCAATAAGCTGCCAAGGGTGTAAGAGTTGATGGTTTTAAGTTTTTTGTGGCGAAAATCATATTTAAATTTTTAGCGAGGCATTACTTGGAGACTTCTACCCTCTTCCGGCAGCCCACGAGAACAACCTATGACAGTACGGAAAACCGGTTCCCGTTCGGCCGATAAAGGCCTATTCACACTACGACCGATCCGGACCGAATTTTTCGCTGCAAAACTGGTTTTCGAAATCCGTTGCCATGACAACACGCCGAAAAATCGGCTTCCGTCGCCGGTTCTAGAATTCTGGATGTCGTCGGGTCCGAAACCAGACCGGTTCTTCGGTAGCGACTTCATTGGCTCTCGCCAGGTGCGCGCTCTGTGTAATTAGTGGGGGAATACCGTCACGTGACTTTCGGAGGAAGCTAGTACGAATGCTCGAAAATTTTCACTTCCTTCCGTCACGTCCGAAAAACCACTTCGTTCGTCCGGATCGGTCGCTTATGTGAATAGGCCTTAAGCAGTTCCTCGCTCCAGACTTTTGGCGCTCTGGCGCAGCTTCATCGCTTGAACTTAAGAATCATTTTAAAAGAAACTACTTGTCGTATCGCAATCTCGTGTCGTATTTTTTTTTAACGATGATGATCATGTATGTAGTTCTAACATATAAAAATTAAATTAAGAAATCGAAAACTTCCCAATTCGAACACGCTTAAAACGAATCATTGATAAGACGAACTACTGTTGCGATCCTAGTCCTCTTGTTCGTTGTTTATTGCTGTTTGGAAAAACGAACTACGATTGAGAGGAAGAGATTTTAAAGGTTCCTTTGGGCTCGTTTTAACGAGGTTCGATAGTAAATTGTCTTAAAATACTGGGTAATACAAATGATTCGATCGTTTCCGAAAAGCTAAAAACTATGCAAAATTATTGCACATACAACGATGAGGAATAATTGAAAATAATTCACAAACCCATTCAGATTTAGAATTGTGCTATCCAGGTGCTAAGACAATTGCAGTACTTTAACCTCTAACCAGGAGCGGGCCGGCCACCTCGTCTAGTGGTCAGCGACATCTGACCGTGATGCGGTGGCCCCGGGTTCGAGTCCCGGCTGGGGCACGGGTGTACTTTCTCTCTCTCATGTCATTGTCCCTTCTGTGTGTGTGTGAAAGTGAGTTATGAATGAATGCCTACCCTATGAACGGGTCCTTATGGCATGTGTGTTGAGCATAAAATCGGTCTTCCACCTAAAATGGTACTCTTAAAAACAGAAGCCGTATCGTTACCCCATCCGTCATGGACCTGGTCTAGCTCTGCTGACCAACGGGGGCATGTAACAACAACACCAGGAGCGGCAAATAACGGGGGCGGTCGCACCCCCAAATATTTTTCGCAGAATTAAAAAACGGGTAAATTCAATTTATGTATAACACAAATCAACGATCACGCGCGAAATAAACTAAAACAGATTCCTTATTTTCCACAAAAATTGATAAAACTTACCCATACACATATCTGTACCTCAGAACCAGACTAACGTAAGTCCATTTTCGTCATTTTTCAGTAGAGGGGAAAAACGATGTATTCGACAATCGTTTTTCCCCTCTACCGAAAAATGACGAAAATGGACTTACGTTAGTCTGGTTCTGAGGCACAGATATAACTATACTACACTGAAACGTTTCTTGACAAAAATATCGTGACGTCAGCGTGACGTTAACCTATGAAAAGCGAGCTAGATAAAACGTCACAGCCTACTTGGCGAATTAGAGGAGATCGCTGACTGCTTGTGAGCTCTTATTGACTCCGCCCGTAGTGACGTTCTGTGTCAAGTTAAATTGCTGTCTAGTATAGAAACGGGGATTCTCCAGCCAGTTACCAGCCAGAACGATGATAGCGGTAAGCTCGGCCAGCTTCAGCCAACCAGGAACAAGGAGCACGGACGTTCATCGACCAATAGCAGACGAGGACCAAGAGGGCAGTTCCCTGATAAATACTGCAGACACTTCGAAAACTGCATCAGTCGTCGAGAAGAATCTTCCCTCGGAGTTTCGTCAACGCCACTGAAAATGGTCACCGCAGATGCGGCCGAAACGTTTGGACCAACTCTGATAAGACCACAGCGCAACAATTCGGAATCTTCTAATATTATTGACACCCACTGTGAAAGCTTTCCCTCTTTCATATATTTTCAATTTGAAAAAAAATCTGCAAATTGCGGAAAGAATGTGGATCTATGATTTTTTTGTAAATTTGTAAAATTATATTTAGCAAAACATTCTTGACTCACTGACTTTTAAAACTAAAAAGAAATCTCTTCTACGATAAAAATTGACCGAGTTATAACGTTTTGAAAAATTACGATTGTGAAAATTTTATGACGTCATCGAAAGACCTCTTAAGGGTAATTCCACGGTAACTTTCGTTACATTTTGACCAACGCTTAGGCATTTAGCACCTCAGTACAGACAAATATTGTTATACAAACCTTGTATAAAAGCATTCTGTGAAAATGACAGTCAAAAGCAAAATTAAAATGCAAAAATATTCGATGCATTAAAATTTTACAAAATTTAACAGTCAAAAACAAGCCAGTAACTTACGTTACACAAAAAGGGAATGACATAATATGAAAATTGGTTCTAAGGCAAATTTCTGCTCTATTACAGCTGTTTTTTTGTTTAAAGTATAATTTATCAGTTCCTTATAATGCTTAGGATTTTATTTTCATAAATTTAAATATTTATTTTAAAAATTGAGAGTTATGGGAATTTTTGACTGGGTAACTTACGTTACAGTAACTCACGTTACAAAATTTTACTTACAAGCAAATCTTTATTACAAAAATTAATGAATGAAAATTACAGCTTAGTTTAGATAAAAATATTGAAAATTAACAATTATGAATTGAATTTATAGAAATTTAATACCAAATTCAATGACCAATCAAAAATATTACATAGCATAAGACTTTTAAATGCAAACTAACCACTGCTATTAACAAGTTCAGGTAGGTTCAATTTTTCGAATCACCTTTTCTTTCTCATAATAAATTTCATCTGTCGTTTCTGGCCATTTATAATAGTTTCCAACAGCAGCCATTACTTTTACTTTAAACTCGTTTTCTTCAATAATCGTCTCATTTCAAGGATACAATGTATTTTCGTACTTCATCACACACCATTCACCGGCTTTTATCTGTTTTTTCTTCTTGTTTTTTAAAATACATAACTTAACGAAAATCCACAGTTTGTCCATTTCTAGTTCTTAAATGTTGATTGTCAATCTGCGGATATTCAGAAAATAGTTTTGATAAATTTTGCTTTTTGAAACATATTTCAATACCATCAAGAGTGACTTTTATTTATGAATCTGTAATATTCACATGACTTTTCTCGTACCCCTTCTACAGCGCATCTTTTCTGCAGAGTTCAGTGGCATTTTAATACAGAATAAAATATATTTCAATTGAAAGAGATAAAATATTTTATATTTGTTTTTTTCAAAACGTATTTGATAAGTTTAAAACATAACAGAAGTCATTTTTGAATAATTCGTAGTAGATTACCTCCTAAATATTCTGAATGCAGTGATATTGTTTAGAGATAATTAATGTCTTAAAAGCCAAAAAGAAACATGTAATTTATAATAGAGGTGTATTGTAATCTTATTAACAAATAGAGACATTTTAAGAAATATGATTAATTTAAATTAAGTAAATACAAATAAAAAGAATTCTTGAATAAATTACTCCTACTAACCACATAGGTTTATTTCACAATTTACATTCTTTATAAACACAAGTATTTAAGTTCTACATAGGTAACTTACATTACCTGCATATGTCGGTAACTTACGTTACTCGTTTTGATTGTAGCACAAAAAATTAAATAAAAAATATTTTAAAAAAAACTTTAACTATTTGATTAACACACACTTATAAGATAGAAGATATAGCATTGTTAACATTGCATTGCCCTTTCTTTATGCACAACATGAACTTTAACATGTTTTTGGTAACTTACGTTACATAGAATTGTGCATTTTGAAGTTTACATAAATCACTTAATTTAAGTGAAAACATTCGTTTTAGCAATTCACAATGTTGAATTAAAGTGTAATAATCAATATTCTTCCTTCAAAACAGTAATCTAAAGAAAAAAATTGAAAGTTACCAACGTTCAAAGATTGATCATTTACTTTACCAAAAGTTAAAAAAATCCATTTCCAGGGTTGGCAAGTTTTTGACAGTCGGAGGTTTTATCCGGTTTTAACCGTGGTTTTTACCGTCATGTCAAAAACCCCTTTTTGACATGGTTTTTGACATAATTGTCAAAAACCAAAATTTCTGTCCAAAACATGTTTAAATTTGATATTGATAATCAAAATACATTTTCACATGAATTTTACAATTTCTGATTTCAGACACTGAAGTAAACTTTTGGAGTTTTAGGTTATTAAAATAAAGTGTAATAAGCAATCCTAAACATAATTGAAGGGCTCGGGAGTAAATAATGGTAACTAGCATTTTAAAAAATCAAACATATGGCTTTATTGCTTCGAGAAATTACTGCAACAGGTTTTTTATTTTAAAAATGAAGTGGGTACATTAATTAAGTGCTGTGTGTCTTGGGTATACTTAATAAATTTTTGCAAGTGATTTTTTAAATTTTAATTTGAAATAGTCCGATTTTTAGAATTTGTCAGATACCATTATTTACTCCCGACTCCTTCAATTGGGATACTACAAGATGCTTACATGTGGAAAATAAAATAAATGAATGAGCTACTATCATTATAGAACAAAAATTAATTATAAATAACAGTATATTAAAACGTAAACCTAATTACAATTTATAAATTTTAGAAAGCAGAAATTGCATAGTGCACATTTGCTTGGTATTATTTGTAGACTTACATACATAAAATAAACCATCTTAAGTTAACAGTTACTTAAGTTATTTAGTTCCAATCTAAATCGCTTTTCCCGCGGAGTATGCGGTAACAAAAGACCAGTTTTGATGCTTTTTGGAAGTTAAATCTATTTCTGAGCTTAGAATGTAGTCCAAAAGCTTAGCCCCTGAGCTTAGAATGAGTCCAAAACTCGAGAAGATTCTTTCGGTCTCGATAGACGTTGAGCTACATGGGCTGGAATGTAATTGTACCATCAGCTGTACAAATTCGGCAGAGATGTTACTTTTTTTTTTTTTTTTTTAGACCTTTTTTTTTTTGGGTCTACCTTTTTTAATAAAAAACCTGTGGGAAATCTCCTCTCAACCAACAAACAACTGGATAGGAAGGAAGGAAAAAAAGGAAAAGAGAGAATTTTCCAGGTTTTTTTTTAAAGTAAGAAAGGTCCTAAAAAAAAAAGGTAACATTCTTTTCCTGGGCCTGCCGAATTTTGTTTTGTACATCCTTTGATTTGGTAAACAAAAGTTAAATCAAATTTCCAGCGCCCTATGTAGCTTCAACACGTCCCCTATCGAGACCCGAAAAAAGAATACCTGCCCCTCGATTGTTTTTTTTTTTTTTTTTTGGAATTTTGGGACCCTCCTAGTTCCTAAGTCTTTCCAGGGGATTTAAGGCTTTTTTGGGACCTACATTCTAAAGGCCTCAAGAAAAATTAGAAATGTTTAACACTTATCCTCAAAATAAAGGCATCAAAAACTTGGTCTTTTTTTTTGGTTGACCGCATACTCCCCGCGGGAAAAATAAAGCGATTTAGGAATTGATAACTAAAATAACTTTAAGTAAGCCCTGGGAGTTTTTATTTTGTAACGTTTTAAGAATGGTTTATTTTTATTTTTTTTTTTTTTTTATGTGAATGTTATAAGTCCTAAGCAAACAAATAATACCAACGGCAAATGGGTTTGTTGCCACTAAATTGGGCCCAATTTTTTTTTCTGGCCTTTTCTTAAAATTTTTTTTAAATAAATTTTGTTAATTGTGAGGTTTTTTTTACGTTTTTTTAAATATAACTGTTTTATTATTTTTTAAATTAATTTAAATTTTTTTTGTTGTTCTATTAATTAGAAATAGTAAGCTCCAATTCTCCATTTTAATTTTTTTTTTATTTTTTTATTTTTGTCCCACCATGTTAAAGCCATCTTTGTAATTTAATCCCCCCAATTGAAGGAGTGTTTCGGGGAGTAAAATAATGGTTTAAATCTGAAAAAACAAAAATTTTCCTTAAAAATCCGGGAAACCTTATTTTTCAAATTTTAAAAAAAATTTTTATTTAAGAAAAAATCCCAAAACTTGCAACCCTTTTGCCAAAAAATTTTAATTAAAGTTTTAATAAACCCACCCATGAAAAAACACACAGCAAACTTTAATTTTAAATGTAAAATCCCCACTTCCAAATTTTTTAAAATTTAAAAAAACCTGTTTTGCAAGGTAAAATTTTTCCTTCCTCTGAAGCGAATAAAAAAGCCCATTTAATGTTTTTTTTTTTTGTTTGGAATTTTGTTTTTTTTTAAAAATGCTAGTGTTACCATTATTTTACTCCCTGAGCCCCATTCAATTATTATGTTTTTTTTTTAGGAGTTGCCCCCTTTTATTACACTTTTAATTTTAAATAACCTAAAAATTAGACCAAAATTTTTTTTTTTTTACTTCAGAAAAGTGGGGTCCCCTTGTAAAATTTTCTAGAAAAATTTGTTAAAAAAAATTTCATTGTTGAGGAAAATGGTAAATTTGTTTTTGAGTTTATCAAAATATCAAATTTTTTTTTAAACATGTTTGTTTTTTTGGAACAGAAAAATTTTTTTTGGGTTTTTTTTTTGTGACCAATATTTTTAATGGGGGGTCAAAAAAAACCGATTGGTCAAAGAAGAGGGGTTTTTTTTTTTTTTGGGACAATGGACGGTAAAGAAAAACCACGGTTAAAAAAAAACCCGGATTAAAACCCTCACCCGAAACGGTCCAAAAACTTGCCAACCCCCTGGGAGAAAAATTGGAAGTTTTTTTTTTTAACTTTTTGGTAAAGTAAAAATGATCAATTCTTTTTAACTTTTTTTATGTTAAAACTTTTTTTTTTCCAATTTTTTTTTTTTTCTTTTAAGAGATTAACTGTTATTTTGAAGAAGGAATATTGATTATTTTAACACTTGTTTAAATTTTCAACATTGTGAAAATTGCCTTTTAAAAACCCGAAAATGTTTTTTTTTTCACTTAAAATTTTAAGTGGATTTATTGTTTAATAAACTTCAAAAAAATGGCACAATTTCCCCCTATGTAAACGTTAAGGTTTTTTTACCAAAAAACTATGGGATTTTAAAAGTATTTTTTCCCCTCATGGTTTTTGTGCATAAAAGAAAGGGGGCAAATTGTCCAAAATGTTTAACCTAATGCTTTATTAATCCTTTTTTCTATCCTTATAAATATTTGGTGGTTGTTTAATCTAAATATAGTTTTAAAGTTTTTTTTTTTTTTTTTTTAAAAATAATTTTTCTTATTTTTAAATTTATTTTTTTTTGCTAACAAATTCCAAAAACGAAGTTAAAACGTAAAGTTTGTTACCGACATAATGCAGGTAAATTTAAAAAAATTTTTAACCTATGTAAGAAACTTAAAATACTTATTTTGTGGTTTTTTATAAAAAGAAAAATGTGTAAAATTGTGGAAATAAAAACCTAGTGGTGATGTTTAGGTAGGAAGTAATTTTTTTTTTTTTAATTTCATAGAATTCTTTTTTTTATTTTTATTTTACTTAAAAAATATTTTTTTAAATTTAAATCAATATTTTTCCTTTTTAAAATTTCTTTCCTATTTGTTTAATAAGATTTTAACCAAATTAACACCTCTAATTTATTAAAATTACATGTTTTTTTCCCCCGTTTTTTTTTTTGGCTTTTTTTAAAGGACATTTAATTTTTTAAATCGCTCTAAACACAATATTCACCTGCATTCAAGAAATATTTTTTTTTAGGAGGTAATGTAACTAACGAAATGTAATTCCAAATATGACTTTTTCTGTTATTTTGATTTTTTTTTTTTTAAAAACGTTAATCAAAATTAACGTTTTTTGTTTGGGGAAAAAAACAAAATCTAATATAATATTTTATCTCTTACGGGTGAAATATATTTTATTCTGCGTTACAATGCCACTGAACTCTGCAGAAAGATGCACTGTAAAAAGGGTGTGTGAAAAGTCATGTGGATATTACAGATTTCTAAATAAAAGTCACTCTTGATTGTATTGAAATATGTTTGAAAAAGCAAAATTTATGGAAACTATTTTCTGAAGATCCGCACATTGACAATCAACATTTAAGAACTATTAGGTTGGTGCGTATGAAATGTCGGATTCTTAAGTGATTGTACAAAACTGCATATCTTTCTTCAAAAGCTGTTTATTCAATCAAAGTATGCTCCATTCGCTTCAATACACTTCTCCCAACGAGATTTTAAAGCGTAGATGCCTGTCTTAAAAAATTTTTGGTCTTTAGTATTAATAAACTCTGATATCGAGTTTTTTAGACTGTCTTTATTTTCATAGTGTTTGCCCCTTAAAAACAGCTCTAAATGCTTGAAAAAATGAAAATCGGTCGGCGAGAGATCCGGTGAATATGGTGGATGCTGCAAAACTTCATATTCCAGTTCGTTCAGTTTCGCAATTGTTTTGTGTGTCGGCAGAATTCATATCGGCAATAAACTCAAAAGAAATAACAAAAGGGAAGACCTTCGAGAAAACCTATTTTGCTGAAATGAGTCTCTAGCAATGGACAATACGACTATGAATGAGGTTATGCCAAAGACAAAAGTATAACGAAAACAGGGAGACAAACGTCCGCATGTAAAGAGAATCCGACATTTCATGCGCACCAACCTAATAGAAATGGACAAACTGTGGATTTTCGTCAAGTTAAGTATTTCAAAAAACAAGGAGAAAAACAGAGATAAAAGTCGGTGAATGGTGTGTGATGAAGTACGAAAATACATTGTATCCTTGAAATGAGACGATTATTGAAGGAAACGAGTTTAAAGTAAAAGTAATGGCTGCTATTGGAAACTATTATAAATGGCCAGAAACGACAGATGATATTTATTATGAGAAAGAAAACGTGATTCGAAAAATTGAACCTACCTGAACTTGTTAATAAACAGTGACTAGTTTGCATTTAAAAGTCTTATGCTATGTAATAATATTTTTGATTGTTCATTGAATTTGGTATTAAATTTCTATAAACTCAATTCATAATTGTTAATTTTCAATATTTTGATCTAAACCAAGCTGTAATTTTCATTCATTAATTTTTGTAATAAAGATTTGCTTGTAAATAAATTTTGTGACGTAAGTTACTGTAACGTAAGTTACCCAGTCAAAAATTCCCATAATTCTCAATTTTTTAAATAAATTTTTAAATTTATGAAAATAAATTCCTGAGTATTATGAGGAACTGATAAACTATTCATCAAACAAGAAAACAGCTATAAAAGAGCAGAAATTTGCCTTAGAACCAATTTTCATATTATGTCATTCCCTTTTTGTGTAACGTAAGTTAATGCCTTGTTTTTGACTGCTAAATTTTGTAAAATTTTAATGCATCGAATATTTTTGCATTTTAATTTTGCTTTTGACTGTCATTTTCATAGAATGCTTTTATACAAGGTTTGTATAACAATATTTGTCTGTACTGGGGTGCTAAATGCCTAAGCGTTGGTCAAAATGTAACGAAAGTTACCGTGGAATTGCCCTACAGTAAAGCAGCAATTGCCTGCACGTTTCTGTTCTTAATGTGAGAAGCATAAGGGTGGATTGGGGGCGGGGCATCCATTAAACAACACAAAATTATTATAATTATTTTTAATAATTATTAGAAAATTAAAAAAAAAAAATAACAGAAAGTTATTTTTTTTTTTTTACAATAGACGTTGGTTCACAGTTTTCTTGGAGACAATATTCTTTAACAATGAAACAAAATATGTTAACTACTCTGATTTAGACCAGACATTTCGAAAGTGAGTAAATAATATTGTAGAATAACTAAGGCTAAAAATTAAGTAGAAACACTTACTTATCTACTTTTGCGTCATTGTAGCAGTTAGTGTGAATCCTGAATAACAGAAAAACAAATGGTATACGAATTCAGTGAATATGGAGCATTATTATGTTATTATCCTGTCTGAGTGGGATAAAAGTCGAATGATGAGAGAGAGAGAGAAAGGGTGGTAAGGAAGAAAACCCTTCTTTTGCCAAGGGACTGGATCCTGATAATTACTTAGAATCATGTGATAACGATCTATCAAAGATATCGTCAGTCAAGCAATCAGCTGTCATTTATAGCATTGGTGAATATATTTGTAGAGGAAATCATTGTGATTATTGTTAAGCATTTTTCAAGTTCGTATCATGAAATAAATTTTAAAATATTTAGTGGTTTTTAACGTCTCTAATATTTTATACTCCAAACTGTTATTACTTTTGAAAATTTAATTTTGACTACCTAACAAGTCTGTAATCAAAAATTTAAAAATATTTCTTTTACTTTCGTTAAAAACATGTTATCAGGGTGCTTTGAGCACTTACATTGTCTTTATTAAAAATTACATAATCAAAACATTCCTTTCATCATATAGTCAATTATAGTTAAATAAATGTGTAAAAGCAAAAACTTTGTAGAAGTATTCGTTTATTTCTGACTGCTACAAAACCTTTAAACTAATAATTTCAAATTTATCGCTTATCGGTTTTATCGATCATGCTTTGTATTTTTTGAATTGTGTGAGTTCGATTTCTCTTGCATTAAAAAGTAATTGCTGAAGACTGTCAGGCACCGAATTTTATTAGGGCCGTTTTAATTAATCAACATTGTCAATCACGTTTTTATACCTTGAGAAGAATTTATCTATTATAAACCGTAACAATCCTTCTTTTTTTTCATTACACTTTTTGCGTGCCTTGAAGCGTTCAAGAAAAATAACAATTAACCCATTGATGCCCAAGTTTTTTTAAACATTTTTTTTTTTCAATTTTTATCTGCTTAAAACTTTTCCTTGGAATGATTTACATACATTTTAGGCTTAAAATAGTTCGCCGTTGTCATATTTATTAAGTTATTTAACGTCCTGTTTATGGGATATTTTGCAGATATGCGAGAAAAATACGACCTTACTTGACTTTACTTTTACAAAGTAACATTACAGAAGGCATCTGTGATTAATTTCAAGCAAATCTGTTTAAAATAGTTTAATTTTAAGAAAAATAAGTTCGCAAAAAAAAAACTCAGTAATTTTTAAAATAAGTATTACTGAACAAATATTAACAAGTTAAAACAAACACATTAGTCGTACAGATCAGAACTGATTGAAAGGACAAGCAGACATATCCGGTAATTCTATTGAAAGAGTTGTTCGGATTCAGCCTTGTTTAAAGCATTTTAAAATACATTATAGTGACTGGTTGCTACGTCGTAAAAAATAGCTGATGAGAATTTAAATATAAGGCTATTTTTAGCAAATCTAGAAAGATAGCTAATTTCTTGAATTTAACAGTAGCATATGAACAGAAATCGTCTGACATCAACCCAGCAATGCATTTGAAACTTAGATACCATTTCTAGGCGATTTTTGTACACATACTAGTGTTACCACGCATGCACTTTTGTAAGCATAAATCTTGGGCTCCCCGTCTAGTGTATCCTGTGTGTTAGGAAGAACTGAGACAATTGTTTCAAGAAATCACTTCGTTTTGGATTACCCATGATTTTGGGAGAGGCTGAAAATCACAGTGATGACTGGAATTTTTGTTTTTTAGTGCAAGTTTTTAATTTGCAAATCAGAAAAAAAAAATTCATACCCAACCAACACACATTTAATTCGCCCTGTTCTTCATGGACCTGACCTTGCCTAATTCCTTCTCAAACACTTATAATAACTTTGCAACACATGTCTGTCACTTTTATGCTCTTTTTAGATAGGTTTGATTATTTTTCTGCCTTTACTTTATGTTAAAATAAAAAAAAATCAAAATTATCCATTTTTTTGTACTTTTTTCAAAAACTTCAACTTTATTTTGTAGGCAAGCCTTACGTGATAGAAAAAAATCAATGCCATTTTTGAAATCAGCGCAAAAAAGTACATAAAGATCAGTTAACTAAATCAAAACAATTTTTAAAAAGTGTATTTTTGCAGACCTGTGTAATTGGAAGAATAATATGTCGAATTTTGAGCCGTATCAAAAAAAACGTAAAACTATGCTAATTTGAAATACATAGTTTAGTTGAATGTGTCAAAAGCACAGAGCAAATGCAAGTTTTAAATTGAATCCCCTTTTTTAAGTGGAACTGTTCGCGAGTGCTAGGCGCGGATTTCTTGGACAGACAGTAGTTGCGACGAGTGTATTATAGCTGCAAGTAGTAACTTTAAACAACCGCCTTAAACCTTCCTTAAAAACTTAATGCTGTGCAAAATTGTCTTGATAATAATTTTGAGGATCTTATATTAATCGATGTTGTCTAAGGAAACCCATTGAAAGAATCGGTGTACCATTCATTATTTTTTCATCTAAAACACTCTTCCTACTCTCTGCTATTATTCCGATGAAATAATGGGGAGTAACTATTGGAGAAATAGCGTGTTTATATATATATTTTTTAATGCCTGTTAATCCTGAATTATTGGGACGGATGTTAGCCTTGCTATAACATGTAAAACCAAAATTTGTTTAATATAAGTGAAAAGAGTATTATACTGGACACCAGTAGATATCAATTAATACTTAAAATGATGATTACAAAAATTTTATAATCTTATAATAGCAAAAAAAAAAAATGAAAATCCACGAATATTACAATAAGTGAATTAAATTTTGTAAATGACTTGTATAATTTTTTTTCTTTGAACTTTAGATCTATCTGTTTGTGGACAGGAATTAACTAGTATGTATCAAGGAACTTTGTTAAAATACTGCTGGATATGTGGTGCTGCAAACTGTGAAAATATTTCGCCATTTCCCTCTGCCCCACATACCCCTTCTATAAAGGTGAACTTGATTGACAATTTGTTTCAAAAGGGATTTTTCTATGAAACGCTCACCTTCGTAATTTATGCCCTCATCATGGTCTATGTCGGTGGCTATTAACATTTCATCTAATTGAACTTCTCTAACTGGTTTTTCTATTATGTCTATAGCCATTTTGAGTTCATCCTAAGAAAAGGAAACTGTATTACTTATTTTAAAGTAAGTATATTGATGTTTATAATCAAAAGTTTTGCCACGTCGAAACCGTTAAAAATTTTCTCTGATGTTCAATAAGAAGAAAAACAACTAATTTTTATTCCCTGTATTTCAAATTCAACGAAGGAGGGGGGTTCTCTTTGATGAACTTTTTGTTTTGAAATTGCTATGAAAGAAATCTACGGTATGATTTTAAGTGAAAGAAAGATGTTGAAGTTTGTGGGAAAAAATTCTGTTGCGATGAAAGAAAATAAACCTAGCATTTACGCATGTGTCATATCTTCTCTGATTGTACCAAAATAGGGGTGTTAGGTAAGATAACAATAAGGAGAAGAATAATAAAAAGCATTTTGAGCCGTATTAAAACAACGTGGAACGATGTTAATTTCTAATACATAGTTTAGTTGAATATGTTAAAAGGATATAGCGAATGCAAGTATTGAATTGAAAACTTCGGAAAGTTTTCACCCACAATCCATCTACCCTTTTTTAAGTGGAACTGATCGCTAGTGCAAGGCGGGTTTTCAAGGACGAACAGTATACAAGCGTTTTCACCTCTTTTAGTTTGTTCAAAACATAGAATACACATGAATGTCTCATAGATTTTTAGAGACAAAAATACACGCTACATCACAACTTTTAATTCAGTTAAATTGCTTACGATATCACTCCAAACTGATGATGAATAATGTAAAGATCCTAGTATGCTGGCGGGACAGATCATCAGATCGCTCTACTAGAAAAAAATGAATGGTATTTTGAATGGACGTTGGCAACAGGACTGGAGACATGTATTGGGTGTGACAGGTGAAAGATGTATGCGTTGGTGGGGTCCTGGCGGCGTTGTCTGTTCGCCCGTCACTTTAGCAAGCCCAGGACGGCGGGTTCGATTCCCACCCTCGCTCTGGTTGTAACTTCCTTCTACGTGAGCGTAAACTCTGTCCTGTACTGTCTTGTACTATCTGTCATATTGGACGTGAGTTCATAAACGGGTCCTGTGTGACCAAGTACACGAGCTCGAAATATGTGTTGTAGATAAACAAAAATAAACTAAACAAAATGCGTTGGTGGCCAGAGGAAACATGGTGATTGTTTTGAAATACTGTTTTTAACTAGTGTGTGTAATATTAAAGGTCGAGTTTGAATTAAAATGGTCTCGTGTCGAGTGTGCGTAATCAGCTCGCAGCTTCATCGAAGATGATCTGTTACTCAATATTGCTTAGGATGTGGTGAAAGAAGCGAAATTACTACTCAAGGTAAAATAGAGTTTACTAATGAAATCATCTTTTGTCTTTGGATTTGTAATACTGTAACTTAGTAATATGATTTACCTTGCTTTCAAAAAATGGTAGATGACCCATTACAAATGCGTGTAGCGCGTTTCAGAAATGATTGATGTTTCACACCGTAGATAGTAAAATTGAAATTTTCAAAGAGGTGCTTTGAGCGGTGTTTTTTTGATTTTCTGGGATGGGGGGGGGTCTTGCTCTGAGTCTTTTAGTAGCATGCCCTTGCTGGGGGGAGGGGTGCATCAACCGTGTTAATAGGGCCTTGTTACTAGGGATGCACCGATTAATCGGCGGTACCTATTAATCGACCATAATCGGCCACTTTGCCGATTATTAATAATCGGAAAAAACGAGCCGATTAATAGGCTGAAAAATATTTTTCAGATATTGTTCTTTAAAGTATACTTTCACTAGGAAACTATGGTGACTCACAGTTGATATAAAGTTTTTTTTAAATGAATTCTCCTACTTTGAATAAATATACATAGACAATGATGCAACATTTTTCATGTGGCGATCGTTTTCTCCTTAGCACAGTGCTTTCAGATAATCTCTAATATTCAAAGAATAAAAGTGTTGAATTAAATTGCTACTGATTACTAAAATATGAATTAAAAGTACTCCTAAATTTGAGTGTTCATCACACACTCCCCCACCTCTCCTTTTTTTTTAAATTTTTATTTCCAATTAACTTAACTAACAATGTGTTAATAATATTATTGACACTTAAATGAAAATTGGTTCTAAGAAATTTGATTAAATATTGAAATTATTTTGTGAAAACTAGGAAAATGGAAAAAAATCTTCTCCCAGAAATAAATTATTTACTATTTCTAAACTTGGAATTGTATAAGAGATAAAAAACAGTGATGGTAAAATTGGTGGTAGAAAAACAATTATTCTTATCATTAATCGGCTAAGCCGATTAATCGGCCGCTTATCAACAGCCGATTAATCGGTAATCGGTAATCGGCCAATTTGCTTATCGGTGCATCCCTACTTGTTACGAAAATTTTCATTTTGCTGAAAACCTAATTCCATGAGATCCTGTGAACTGTTACAAGTTTAACAATATTTGGTACAGTAGATTTCTCATTATGGACACATTAAATCAAAACTATAAAGTTTTTGCACTTTTACTTTAAATTAAATACTTTTTTTTGAAAATCGCTGAGAGCTGCTTTTCGTAATTTTTTCTTCTATGCATTTTTTTGTCTCTAAGATTGATTTTTAGGGCAGTATTTTGAGTTTCAGTTTTCTTAAATGACTTTTATTTGCC
>JAXGGA010018682.1:0-21570 GCA_038373865.1 Uloborus plumipes | reverse complement strand
ATTTACAGAAATTAAATCCCCTAGAGGGGTACATGAGAGGATTCCAGAATAAATGATTGAGAGTAACTATAAGCTATATACACATATACAAAATATACAAGAAATCACCAAGGGGCGAGCCAACCAGGCTCTCCCAGGGAGAGTAAGTAAACGGCAATCGGCGCTCAGAGAGCGCGCGATATGAAGGAATAGCTCCGACGTTAGGTGGGGGGGACCGCAGCAGCCCGACGGGTTCTGCGGCGTCCACCAGCTCCAGAGGGACCTGGTGCGAAGTCAATGGGAATCGTCCTGGTGTCGGACGGGAAGGAAGAATTCGGGTTCCGTTTTATGAAACGTTTTTGCTTCCTTATCAGCTTGTTTGGGTGAGAGCTGAGTTTGTTGTAAAAGTTTTTGGCGAGTTTCCGGATATGGGGAGCGAAGTAGCCAACCTTTAGGTCAGTATGCAGGGTATCATTCCGGATATACCAGATGTTCCCTGTAATTGATCTTAGATACACATACAGCAAGAACAGAGTAAGGCTCTTTATGTAGTTTTGAGGGCTGATTTTCAGAAGCCAATAGATTACTTCAAACAGCAATAAGCTCTCTTCTAGGTCCGAGGGTGGATTAAAGAAGAGTTTTTGCGAACTCCACAGAAAGCTGCAAAAGTCTCTTCCAATGAGGAATAGACAGACTTAAAGCTTTCAAACCAATGAAAAGCGATTACTCACAACAACAGGATAGACAAAAAAAACCATCCATTTTTGTTTCTGAGAGTTGTAGAGCAACTATTAAAAACAATGAACAAGAAAAGCAGCAAAAAGAGTGAAAAATAAAGAAACGAAGAAAAACGGAATGGACAAGCAGCCGTACATAAAGAAAATGTTTTAAAGAAGACTAATATAAATAAGGAGGAGTCAAAAAATAGAAAAGGGAAAGATGGAGAAAGATATTGAATGCTATAATGTTATAATATATTTAATGAACGAAAAATATATTCAATTAACGGTATAATACCTTCATACAATGGTATACTATATTCATGTAAAGGTATAATATTTTCCTATATGTATGAATAATCCAGTATAACATTGAATGTTTACATGGCCAATAACTGTATGGTTTCATAGCCAATAACTATGCTATGGTGGCCAATTACTATCAATTTAACATTTTTGTTTTTGCGTTGACTTTTTTATAATAATACATCTGAAAAAGTGTTTTCAGACAGTATGAGTAGTAAAATACATCAATATAGTATCATATGAAGTATTTTTTATTTATGCAGAAATATTTCATTTATTTTTTATTCAAGCATACAAATACGATGTCGCTAAAGTGGCAAATTACTATACCGCTTCAATTATAATAATTTTTCTTCAGAGGGTTGGAGTGAATTTAAATTTATTCAATGGACTTCCTTCCCATTTAAATGCACGGGCATCGCCGTGCGGGTACTTCTAGCAATACCCGCACGGCGATGCCCGTGCAATAAATGTAAAGGAAGTTAACTAAATAAAGTTTAACTCACTCTTAAGACTTTTCTTCTTTTCGTGTGTGTGTGTGACGAACTTATTTATTTTTAGGGAAACTTTTACGTTTCAATGAAACTTTGACACAGCTGTAGTGCCAAGATTTTCGAAAACTCTCAACGACCACAACAATTTTGCCCTCGAAATTTGATATAATTCACCGATTTAACCGTAATTTTAATGTAAAATTGGTCGCCAAATCTAAATTGATTAACATAGGGAACCGATTGTATCAGGTAGCTCAGCCACAACCATTCTTCCATGATTTTAATGTGAACAATAAAAGGAAAGAAATATAATGTCTTTCGCACCATCTCTTTGAAGTGATTACAATCTAACAGTGACCCTCAAAAAAGCAAGATTTCAGTGGCTGAGAGGTTTGGTAAATTTCCCGATTGTTGCCAAACTTTACGTCGCCAAATACGAAGAGTAACTGAAAAGCGGTGTTACCGAAAATGTCAGAATGGAACTATTATTGTTAAAAATTTAGTGATGGCGGCATTAAATACATGTTTTAAACATGCAATAAAATACTCTTTAGACTGCGAACAACTGCTGTTCCTTACCAGAGCGTTTTCTTTTTCTTTGATTTGGAGAAAGTAGTGTTTCACTGGCTGGGAAGTTTGGTAAATTTCTCGATTGTGGCCAAACTTTACGACGCCAAATACGATGAGTGACTGAATAGCCATCACTATTTTTTTAACAATAATAGTTCCATTGTGACATTTTCGGTAACACCGAATTTTGAGGAAGTCAACTTAATAATTTAAATTCACTTCAACCCCCTCTAAAGAAAAATTATTATATCCTTTAGCTCAAATGCACTCCACAACCTTTTAAATTCTACTTAAAGTCATGTAAAAGTTTAAATCAATTCGCCAAATAAATATAAGAGACAGAAAGTTAAGTAAGTAACAGGAGATATTAATTAATCAAATTGAATAAATTTTCAAGGCTTAAATCTATATGCTAATTTAAACCACAAAGTAACTTCGGGGACAAAAGAGCAGCTGATCAGGAAAATGGACCTAGTGTTTCAGTATTGCGTGCATAGTTAAGTCTTGAAAATTGACTAAATTTGATTAATTAATATCTCCTGTCCTAATTAACGGACGGAAACGTGCTAAAACTTTTCTTTTTCAGAAAAAAAAAAACCCTTTCCAGCGACATATAATGTTTTGGGGTGGGGGAAGGTTTTCCCCCCTCAATTATGGCGGATACACCAAAAATAGGACTAATTAATGAATTTAAAAATAACTAATTCGAAATTAAAAATTTGGCTTTCGAGGTGCATTTTACTGGGATACGTTCGAAGTTTTGAGCCAAGTTTCAGGTCTGTAGGTGCTGTGGGGGGTTCTGGCCAGCGGTTACAAACGAACAAACACCGTTATCTTTATATATATAGATTTTTATTTATTTTTTCATTTATTTATTTTTTAGAAAATAATAATTTTTTTTTTTTTTCATTTTTAAAAAATAATTTTTTTTTTTTTTTTCATTTTTAGAAAATAATGCTCCACTAGAAGCGAACTTTACAACTGCCATGTTGATTAGCAGCCGCCTCAAGCAAATATGCAGTGGCTACAAAACTTTAAATATTTTACCCATGTGCTTCAAAATATCAATTTTTAACTACTAAGTATATTTTATTTTGTAGTAAACATTTGATTTTTGCAATAAAAAATTGACAATTTGTGCACCCAAATCATCAAAATAACTTGACAGTTAAAGGGTTAAGCTTATGGGTGGGCGCTTCAGATGTTGCTGTAGGAGGTACCATGAAACTCAAAAAAAGTCCACAAAAATGGTCAGCCTATGATAGAGAATTGTTCGCAATTTATTCTGCTATTAGAAAATTCAAACACATGTTAGAAAGCAGAATATTTTCAATATATACAGATCAAAAGTCACTTATTTATGCTTTCAAACAAAATCCAAACAAATGTTCCCCTAGACAATTACGCCATTTAGACTTTATTTCTCAGTTCTCCACAGATATAAGGCATGTGCATGGTTTAGAGCAGTGGTTCTCAACCTTTTTTCAGCTACCGCCCCCTTTAAGATTGAAAATTTTTTCAACGCCCCCTTTGCGAAAGGTTCATTTCACACTCCAGGGTCCCCCGTACCTACCACAGCTTCGTGGTTTAACCGGGATAGGGCCCTGAAGAGCGCTCTGTTCCTAATTTTGAACCAGAACCTAGGGTGGAGCAAACCCTAGGCCCAGCACCCCCAGAGGTATCGTTTCACTTGGAGGACATTGTGACCACGACATTTTTAACACCTCCCAGCCACCATTAATCAAGACGGTGGATCTTTGATCGGCTGGGATCGAACCCGGGTCCCTCCGGACACGAGTTCGATGCCTTACCGATCGGGCCACCACGGCCCTTTGCAAAAGGTTGTGAAACGGAAAATTGGAGAAGAAAAAAGCAGTTTTATTGACTAGTTCAAGTCCATAATTTTGCCCAAATAGATAGTTGAAAAATGACTATGGAGTGAAAAAAAAAACCTTTTCAAGCATAAGATGTTTTTTTTACAAGAGCAGTCGATGTTTTTTCTTCAAAAAGCTATGTCAAAGAATCAACCAAGTGCCCAGAATAGTTCTATAAATGAGTGACCCATTTTTAACGTAAATAAGAAAAAAAAAAAGATTTGAAATAAAAATGCATTGTTTCCAACTTTTTTTTTGAAAACCAATATTCTTTGAAAAATGCGCTGTGATCAAATAGTTCTCCAGAGCTCCAGTAGATCCAGAGCTCTTAGAAAAAAGATCAAAAATGCCAAAATTTACTCATCGGCGGAGCAAAAAAATGGCTATATCTCGAGAATAAATTTTTTTCGAGAAAAAAATAAAACAGTTTGGAGGTACAGAATATTGGTGCATATTACCTGCCAAATATCATCAAAATCAAAAATGATGCGGCACGGCCCATTTGTTGACTTTATATGAAATGACTCAGCTATGATTAAATGCATGTACTAACGTGAGAATTCGAAGATTAAAATGAAGAATTAATCCATTATTGTAATAAACTCAAAGTGAAATCCAAGACTGAAAACACTGTACAGAGAACTCTGTCGTGTCGACGTAAACAAGATTTCTGCCATTCAAAGGTTGATGATGATGATGAGAGCTTGGAGTCGCAATGCGCAGACGCAGGCTATCAGGGGTACCTTTCAGATGTCTCACTGAGCTTGCGCAAGCCTAAAGGGTGCCGATGGCGCTACAGAGTAAGCATAAAGCACCCGCTGAGAGGCCTTTTGGTACGAAAAGAGCATTTCAAATTCTCTATGGCACCCCATGGCACCTTGCTTTGACCCCAGCTTTCTTATTGGCACCCCTGCGGCACCCGTAGTTTTAACAGTGTATGTGTGTCATGCATCGAAGCTCCCCAAAATCGAAAAAAAAATGGAGATTGACTCCTTTTAACGTTTTAATATATCTATACAGTGAACTCTCACTTATACGCCGGCCCAAGGGACCAACAGAAAAAGGCGCATAAGTGAAAGAGACTTATAAGTAAACAAGCCTATTTAATGGACTAAAACACAACATAGTTTCTGATGAGAGAATGAATAAGAATATTTCCATAGAAACGGGACATATTACCATGGTTTGGCAATTACTGGAACGTAACTACAATGATAAAAATAAAACAAAAATTGTAGCATACCTAATTGAATCGTTTATTTCGAAATGGTAACATCTCTATTTTGATCTCCTCTGTCTCTTTAGAAAATTAAACAGCGCACGGTTATATTTTTGAATGTCATAATCAATGGAAAAATGCATTTAGTTAAGTACACAATTACTGCAATAATTTACCAAATAACCATTGATTATGACATTCAAAAATATAACCGTGCGCTGTTTAATTTTCTAAAGAGACAGAGGAGATCAAAATAGAGATGTTACCTTTTCGAAATAAACGATTCAATTACAAACTGTTCCCTTTTAAACTATGCGTAACAGATAATTGTCCTTTTCCGAACACTAGTTCATGCGGAATAAATGCCTTCAATGAGCAATAAAGGCGAATGATTAAAGAGGAAAGTGAAGAAAAATGCTTTTTTTTTAAGGAAAATAAATTAAATTTTTTACATTTTAGAGAAAATTCGGCGTATATTTATTTTGCTATGGAATGTGCTGGGACCATTTAAAATCGTCGTATAGGTGAAAACAGAGCATAAATGAGGCGGCGTATAAGTGAGAGTTCACTGTATATAAAACTGGATGTGTGTTTGTTTGTTTGTTTGTTCGTTATACAAATTCAGTTTTCGTCAGATTTTCATCAAACTTGGCACAGAGGTTCCTTGATGCACTAGCATTCACATAGGAGGGGTTTTGAAATTTTTAAAAATGCAAAAAGCTCAAAATTCAAATTTTTTTGTCTTAAAATGGCCATTTTCTTTCAATTTTGATAGAGTAATAGAGATAAGCATTTAAGCATACAAATTGATAAAACTTAACCCATTTAAATATGAGTATTTTTCAACAAAGATTGCGATTAACATTGAATTATCAATTTAAGGCTCACCTATTTCATTTTGGTATGTAATAAGTTAAAAACAATTACAATTAGCTATGTTGTAGTAATAAGCACCCGGGAAACGCCTGGTAATTAGCTAGTCTCATGTATAGAAGTAAATACTGGATTCGTGAAAGTTTTCATTTGCATGTTTTGAGGCTTGCTGAGAGTCCATTTCGACCATTTTTGGAAAATGTCTGTGTGGACGTGTGTGTGTCTGTATGTGTGTGACCAGTCTTTGTGGTCACTCTAGAGCAAAAACTATTGCCTGAAATCGAACACAACTTGGTACACACATGTGCCCCCATGTGAACTGGTGCCCATTAGATTGGGGAGCAGAAAACTGGAGTTCTCTCACAGCTTTCTTATTGTGCACTGAGCTTTTTGCATTGCTGAAGAGGCTTCATTGTAGCCTTGAAATAGCTATTTGCTGTACTTTCTACCTGATTTGAGCTTTATTTACGTTGGTTTTTAACTTCAATTATATTTTAGCACAAAACTTATTTAATCATTTTTCATTTAAGAGAATCAAGTGCTACCAAAATAAAATTATTAACACCAAAAATTTAAAAAAAGGCACCTATAACTGACAACTTCAGAAATATTGTCGAAACATTCTAAGATTTGCTTTTTTATTTGCTTTTTAAATACTGCAGTGCCAAGCTTAACATAGTTGTGAACTTCATTAATAGTAGAAAATATTTAAATATTTCTCTTAACAGAAATCCTATTAATAGAACCTAGATTATATACAAATACTTAGTACTTATCAAATTGCATATTTTAGCGTCTTTTGACGTTAATGCATACAACAGTAAAACGGCAAATTTTCAAAACAACGGCATATTGCTGCGTTTTGCACTCACTTTTAGATTTTTTTCTTATAAAAGAAAGATTGAAGAAAACTATTTTGCTCTTCATATACCGACTTCTTGTGCATTGATGAGTATATTATTGTTCATACTTCTTTTTCGCTAAAAATTCAAACTCATTGGCAAAAATACACTGACGGAAAAAAAAATCCCAATAACAAGAAAGACTTGTGTTAGATAAACGAAATTTGGTAGGCGTGTTTATACAACTGAAAGATGACATTGATTGAAATTTTGCGCTCCACGCATAAGTGTGGCGCAGCTGGCGTCACTCAGAACATGCAAGTAAGGCTTGTTTTAAAAGCGTGTTGTAAAGCTCGTGAGTATTATTTTTCCGTGAAATTTGACGAATTGCGTTCATGTTAGCCAAGAATGCCTTTAAGAAGTCGAAGAAGCCATTAACAACAGCTCACCGAGTTTAAACGAGGTCGTACAATTTGGCTACGAGAAGGTGGATTTTCATTTCGCGATATTGCAGAAAGACTTGGTGGGAATGTTTCCACCATGCATGATTATTGGAAGGTATGGTCAAGGGATGGTACTACCTCAAGAAGATCGACTTCCGAGCTGCCACGTGGAACGACTGAGAAGGAAGATCGCCGAATCTTGCGTACGGCTGTGACGCATCGTACTGCATCTGCGGCTGACATTCGAGCTGCAGTTGGTACCGTCGTGACCCAAGGAACAGTAAGAAACTGTTTATTTCAAGGACAGCTCCGAGCCAGGCAGCATGTAGCCTGTATTCCGTTAACTGGAAACCATTGCCGTTTCCGACAGCAGTGGTGCCAAGGCGGAGCTCACTGGAGGTCGGAGTGGAGATCTGTTGTAATTTTTGATGAAAACAGATTCTGCCTTAGTGCCAGTGGTGGCTGTATATTGATCAAAAGGAGGCCAGGGGACCGCTTGCATCCAAGCGGTCGACGGCCTAGACGCACGGGACCCACATCTAGAGTCATGGTCTCTGGAGCGATTTCCTACGATAGCAGGGGCACTCTTGTGGCTATCCCAAACTCACTGACTGAAAATTTGTCGTCAGTCTGATAATTGAACCAGTACAGCCCTTCATGAGTAGCATTCAAGGGGGAGTTTTCCAACAGGATAACGCTCGCCCTCACATCGCTGCTGTAATGCAATGTGCTCTACAGAGTGCTAACATGCTACCATGACCTGCAAAATCACCAGGTCTGTCTCCAGTTGATAACGTATGGGACATCATTGGACGGCACCTCGAGCATCATCCACACTCAGCAATGACGGTCCTAGTATTGACACAACAAGTGCAACAAGCGTGGCACTCCATACCACAAAGTTACATTCGGCACCTGTATGACATAATGCATGCACGCTGGCAGGCTTGTATTCAAAATTCTGGACGTTACACCCTCTATTAAATTAACATAATTTCACATTTGCACAGCATTTTCTTGAGCTTAAATTAGCCAGTGATCTTGTACATTTAATCAATTAAATATGTTAACTAGACAATTGCATTACCCAAATTTCATTACTCTACAGTAATTTTTTCTTGGTGTTGGGATTTTTTTTTCCGCCAGTGTATTTAAAAAATGCAAGAATAAAAAGTCCACTTGTGTTTTTATTCGAGTGTTAAAACTTTTAGTTGCGTGAATAAAAACCTTTGATGCACTTTGTTTTTTTTTTTTGAAATTTTAGCTCATATTTTAGGAATTTTCAGTGTATATTTGGCATGCTTATTTTGATGACTTTTTTACGCATATTTTCCAGGCTCTCGTTTAGATCTTAATGTAATAATCTTTAAATTAGCTTCAAAAAACTAACAAATACGCTTTTTGATTCACTTATAATACATCAACATGGGATGTAGTTTAGCCTTTAGTATTAAAAATAGTATTAAATATATTTTATATTTTCAAAGAACGTGAATTTTATCTCTTATTCAGAGTTACATACAAACAAATTAAATACTTATAATACATCAACATGTAATACAGTTTAGCTTTTAGTATTAATAATAGTATTAAATTTATTACTTTTATATTTGTGCAATGAAATTTACCCTTAGTATGAATAATAGTATTAAGTATGTTACTTTTATATTTGTAAAGAATGTGAATTTATCTTTTATTCAGAGTTACAGACATCCATACAAACAAGCAAACAAACCCACATGTGAAACTAATAAAAGCGTATTAATAAAAACATAAATACTTACTTCATATACAGGGTGCGCCAGAGAAACTTACTTTTTTGAAATGTCAATAAAAACAAAACTATTTAAGTTATTGTTTTAATTCTTTTTTTATTTGAGAATACAATATCCCAATTTTTTTTTCATTTAGTCTTGAAAATGACATCGGTTAAATGATGACCCCCATTGAGCATGTACTGATTAAGACGATTTTTAAAGTTTGTGAGCACTCTTCGCAGCATATCAATTGGTATGTTGGCAATTTCGTTGCGAATGTTATTCTTAAGGTGAGCTATTGTGCGTGGTCGATCAACATAAACCAGGGATTTCAAATAACCCCATAAAAAAATCGCACGGGGCCAAATCTGGGGAGCGTGCTGGCCATCGGAGATTGCTTCTGAGAGAGATGAAGTGGTCGGGGAAATGTTGTCGCAACAAATTCATTGAATCTCGTGCTGTGTGTGCTGTGGCTCCCTCTTGCTGAAACCACACGTCCCTAATGTTCATTTCTTCGAGACTGGGAAGAAAGAATTACTCGATCATGGTCCTGTACCAAGCTGCATTCACGGCCGCTCGAAAAGCAGCTTTCGACGGCAAAGGCGCGCCGTTCTTTTGACCATAGCATGATGGCGACTAATTAAAGGGAAAACTAAACTTAGAGATTTTCAGCTCCAGATGCGCCCACTTGGCCTTCTACGCAGCCATTTCACCGCGCAAGAATTTTTTCAAAAAAGTAAGTTTCTCTGGCGCACCATGTAAAATTCAATGAAACAGCAAATGCCAATAAAATACCGAAGTCGAATAGAAGCCCAGCAAAGCCACAGTGGATTTATAAAATGCAGTCCATCGCGTCGCCCCACACTATGATCTTTTGTCCGAAGCATAAATCGATAGCCAACACTTTGGAAAAATTGGCTTTTCACTTTTACCAGAAATAGGCGAATATTTCCTTCAAAAATAACTAGCCGACGCATAACGTCTTGGATGTAACAGAACCATTATGCACCGCTAACAATGTATTTCGATGAACTCCTGGTTTAATGATATGTTCTAATAGAATTTGTGTTTGCGGTATCGGTCGCATATGTTTCGCTTTCTTTCTTAAGTCTTCCTCCTTTTCACGTTATGCAGTTTGAGTATTGATTTAGTTAAAATTTATTAAGGAACGAGAGACAGTCGTTTGCTAAGTATGATTGAATGAAGAAGAAACGGAAGCATCATTAGAGAAGTTCAGCACGAATTTTCGTTTTTCCATCAGGGACGTCATTTCAAGTTTTTCCAGGGGCAAAGGGTCCAAACACAATGCAATTTCACCGTAAAACATCAAAAACCACGCCCACTTACATGTAAACACATTGATTTCTCAAAGCCAAGGGGGGGGGGGCAATTGACCCCCCTGCCCCCCCTAAATGACGGGCCTGTTTTCCATGCTTCATTTGCAAAGAACGTTTTCCATGCTTCATTTTAGTTGACAAACATCTTTTCCAGAGTAGAATAACTGTCAAACTTTCGATATGAACATACACTAAAAAATGAATGTTGTTGTCACAGTGTAATACAGCTAAGTTTACAGAAATAAGCTGTAAAAATTGCAAATTTTGCAGTAACAAGCTAAAATTGCTCATTTTAAAATACTAAACTAAAATTACTAATTTTACAGTTTTGCAGTTTTAAACTGCCAGTATTATACTGTCGGTTTTACAGTGTAATACAGCTAACTTTTACGGCAATAAACTGTGCAATTTCTAACTTTACGGTAAGAAACTGTAAAATTGTAAGTACACTGCTCGACATTGAAAATGCAACACCAAGAAGGAGTGGTCAGAAATTGATGAAATTTGGTAAGAAGACAGAGACAGCATGGAACAATAAGTGATATTTATTTCAAAATAAATAAGCAAAATTTAGAGCGAGGACGGCGTCGCACAGTGGTCGATTTTTTAAATCTAGCTGGACAAAAATCAAAATTTCAACATCGTTATTTTTTGGCAAAATATTTTTTTTGTCAACTGAAATATCTACAAAGCGAGAAACCATGTCTAATTTAGATAGTTAGTTCTTGGAATTTTCCCTATAAAGGATTGAAGTACACGGATTGTAATAGTAAATTTTATGATGCTTTAGAAGGGAGATAAAGGACTTTGACTACTTGTTGTCTCTGTTGTTTTAAAAAAATTGTGCTTATATATTGTCATTGTGTCATCCAAGCTCATTATTCTCTTAAAAGGCCGTACATTAAATACGAATTTTAAATATATTTTAAACTACGTGAAAAATTAATGAATTTTATACCATAACACTAAAAGTTATTGGAGCAGCAAAAAAATGCTCCACAAGTCTCCGCCCTCTAAATTATATTTTTGTGTACCGGATATGTTGACAAATGAGAGTACAAAAGATCATACCCGGATCTTGCCGGCAATATGAGTAATGTGTCTTGGAACTGTGAACTTTTTGTCTGAAACGATGAATTTATAATCAGAGAAATTTCTTTTTCGGGTGTGTGGGGGGGGGGGGGGGGAATACTTTTTAACCACCGCCTGTTGTTAAATTTATTTGTAAACCTTGTTTATCAGCCTTGTATTACTATTAAAAAAATATTAGCGTTCGAACGTTTTAGAACGTAGTTTAGATTGTAATAACAGCATTTACGTCTCCACATGAGTAAGCGAAAAAATATTTGTCTACAATAATTGGTGTTTGAGTGCTACGTTAAATACTAAATTATTATTAAAAATTATTATCAAAGATACAACACATTTTAATGTTTGGAGTATGGATAAGTGCAAGAATAGTGCAGAAAATTTTGCAATTGAAACTATAAATTTAAATGACCTTAAGGATAGTATGAGATTAAGCGTTAGAAATACTATACTAACAGGTTGTGTGTACGATTTAACGAAACGTGGTGAAAGCGCTCTTCTATTTCTACTAAAAGGAAAAAAAAATTATACATACGCATATACTTTGTAAACAAATTCCATTTGTTTACAAAGATTTATTATATTTTACTTCACATGCATTATTCGATGCATAAGACTCCCAGTTTCTTTGTCAATACAACAAAAGTCTATAGATCGCGGTTGACCAACTTTTTTTTCAAAGAATCAGGCATCAACACAAAACTATAAAACGAAAAGCTACGTCTGTAATTCAAAGCACTAACTCAAAAAAAAAAAAATAAATAAAATAAAATAAAGAAATGACACTCTAAATAGTCTTCGTTTCGCAGGAAAACGAGATAATGCAGAAATTGCTAAGTACGTTCTCGAAAAGGTACTACTAAAATTTAAGTTTTTTCGAAGTGCTATAGTAAAATAATAGAAACTAAGTTAAATGCAATTCAAGGAATATCAGTATTATAAATGTTTTTTTCTGACATAAAGCTTTAATCACTTATAAATCAAATATTTTGAAACATTCGAAAACAATTCATGAAAACCATTTTCTGGGTTAAAAACATAGAAAGAACTTAATACATGTTATTGTTCGAGTGGTAACAAAGTATCCCTGTAACTACAAAGCACCAAAATAATTCTAAGACCTAAGACATACGGGACTAGATGATCTGAAGAAACTGAGTTGCAATGGAAAAACAACTAAAATATAGACGGAAGTCCTTCAAACAGTAGTTCTAGTGCAGATCTTAGTCACAGACACTTCTTTTAATGTTGTTTTATGTTTATTATTGATATACCAGCAATATTGAAACTTGCGACTCGATTTGAAGTGCCAAAGTATTTTTGTCCAGCTAGATTGGCAAAATAGACCACTGTGCGTCGGCTCAGTAAGAAGTAGGACCACCGCGGACAGCGATGCACGAAGAAACACGTCTAGGCATGGTGTCAATAAGCCTGCGGATGGTGTCCTGAGGAATGGCACTCCATTCCCTTTCAACCATTTGCCACAGTTCGTCCTCTGAACGAGGCAGTGGCAGGTTCTGCAAACGGCGTCCAATCACGTCCCACACATGTTCGATTGGTGACAAGTCAGGAGAGTATGGTGGCCAGGAAAGCATCTGTACACCTCGTAGAGCATGTTGGCTGATTCGAGCACTGTGAGGCCGGGCGTTATCCTGTTGAAAAATTGCATTTGGCAGACCCTGAAGGTAAGGGGATTGCCACCGGCTGCAGTATATTATCTACATATCGTTGGGCCGTCAAAGTGCCCTGGATACGAACTAGAGGTGATACGGAATTGTATGCAATAGCGCCCCAAACCATTATGTCACGTTGTCGCGCTGTGGGGCGTTCCACAGTTATTGCCGGATTCGATCTTTCTCCACGTCGACGCCACACACGTATGCGATGACTATCGCTGGACAAACAGAAGCGGGATTCATCTGAGAACACTACGGTTTGCCATTCTGCCATCCACGTCGCTCTGGTCCGGCACCATTCCAAACGTTGGAGTTTGTGCTGTGAGGTCAATGGCAGTCTTCTTAGCGGGCGCCGTGATTGCAGGCCACGTGCAACCAGTCGACGGGAAATGGTTCTGGTCGACACAGGAACATCCAGGGTACATTGCACGTGCTGCAGAATCGACGTACAAGTGACTTGCGGGTCCGCCACAGCTTGTCGGTGAATCCGTCGATCCAAGCGGTCTGACGTCACTCTGGCTGTACCTGCACCCCTCAATGTGGCTACATTTCCTCTTCCCAACCATCTCCGACACAGCCGATGCACAGTGCTTGCATCCATGTGGGTATCAGCTGCAATTTGACGTATGGACCAACCTCCCCTTCTCAGTCCGATCACCATACCCCTTGTAAAGTCGTCTATATGCTGGAAGTGTCTTCGTTGAGGACGGCGTGGCATTTCCTCTTATCACACGTATCCTTCGAGACAAAAACCAAATTTCTCCGATAATTAGTCTGGCAGAAAAACCAACATGAACATAGCCCACTTTTCAACTTCATTCTCTTATATCTTACTTCACGTGCGTCGGAGAGCTGCGCATTTCATATCATTTGCAGAACTCAGTGACGTGCGTCTACGGTAAAATTTGCATGAATTTCTGACCACTCCTTCTTGGTGTTGCATTTTCAATGTCGAGCAGTGTATTACAGTTTATTACTGTAAATTTTAGTTTTAAATTGGAACCTCGGCTGCCAGTATTACACTGTAAAAACAACAGTTCACTTTTTGCAGTGTAGCTACGACAAACCTTCTCACATCAGAAAAGGTTTTTCAAGTGCTCGAAGTGTGGTTACGGAATAGTTTTGCAAGTTGGTACGAGATCAGTTTTTTTCTTTTGCAACTCATGTAGTTTTTATTTGAAGTATCTGAAATAAATAACACCAAATTTATCATTTCAAAAGTTTGTAAATATGTAAAAAAAAAAACTCAAAAATTAGGCAGTTTTCATAGAATTCATACAAAAACAATATTCACAAATAATTTGTCCTTTTTTTCCTTATATATTTCTCCAATAGGAGCACTGTAATGTAACTAAAAAGACATATGCAATGCTCCGCCAACTTGGTTATTCCTTCCATGGAATTCAGTTTTGTGCTTTTTAGCACTCATCAACATGGAATAGGAAAGCAACAGAGCTGGAGGCAGAAATCTTCTTAAAGAAGCAAAGAGAGCAAAAAAAAAAAAAAAACTGGTAGCTAATGTGAAAAACATTTTAAGGCATTGAAAATGCAATTTTCACTGTTACGGAGTCTACAATGAATTTTTCTTTAAATCGGTCTTAAACCGATTTCTAAGCCAAAACTGGTACTTGAAACAGATAAAGTAAAGGCTCACCTCTAACAATTTTAATCAAAAAGTGCGTTCTATAAAAAATGATGGATTGTGAAAATGATGACTGTAGAGTCCGTAACAATAATTGGAATAAAAGTTTAGCTTTTAAAAGAGAAAGTCGATGTAGAGTCCGTAACAGTGAAAATTGCATTTTCAATGTTCTGAGTGCAATTACAAACATAATATAAAGAGAACTATGAAAACAATATGATATTCATATACTGTACAATGTACTTTTGTAATATATAAAAAAATTTTAAACTTTTAAAAAGTTTTGTTACGGACACCCCGATGTCACAAATACCGTGAAATGCCCCTTTGGCTCTTTTTGCTTCTATAAGTGAATTTTGGCCTCCAATTCAGTTACTGTCCTATTCCATGCTGACGAGTGCTACTGAATGTTACCATGTGTTACCATGGGTGCACGAAACTGTAGCCCATGGATGGAACAAACAAGTTGGCGGTTATTCTTTTTCCGCGACAACAAAGAAAATTAAAATTTGTCGCAAATAATTTCAGTAATATTTTGGAAAATAAATTCTTTATTCTAATTTGAAAATGTCTACGTTAACTAACAGGAGAGTGGTAGGTACGAACGGGGATTGGTGAGCGAAGCAAACAAGGGGCGGAATCCCCTAGAATGAAAAAAAAATGTTTCAAAAACTTCGTTTCAATAACTATTCCTTTCTTTCTTGCGATCATGCAACACAACATCTTTTATTTTAAGGAGAGCCTTGATCGCGATTTCCGCAAGGAACTCCGCTATCTCTATAAAGGTGATGATGGAGACTCCCAGGAAAAGGCCCAAATTTCCGCCGATGTTGGAGGCAAGGAATTGTTCCTGAAAACGGACAAATGAAAACTTTAGTAATAGAACTGTAACAAATGAATGCTGGTTTTACAGTATAATACAGCTAATTTTTTGTAATAAATTGTAAAAATTGCTCATTTTACGGTACTAAACTAAAATTGCTCATTTTGCGGTACTAAACTGTAAAATTGCACATTTTACGGTACTAAACTGTAAAATTGCTCATTTTACGGTACTAAACTGTAAAATTGCTCATTTTACGGTACTAAACTGTAAAATTGCTCATTTTACAGTACTAAACTGTAAAATTGCTAATTTTACAGTACTAAACTGTAAAATGTTTATATTACCGTTCATTGCAATACTAATTGCAATACTAATAATTTCATTAAAATCATCGTGATTAATACAAAAATTACAGATTTTTTCATTAATTTTATTAAAAATCCTTGAAAATTGCATTAATGAGAAGAAAATATATCTTACGCTGTAAATTGAGGATTCACTTGTGTTTATAACAGCAAATGTACTGAAGAAGACGTGAATTGCCATCATGCGCTGTCTAAAACGAAAGAGAGAAGAAAGTAACTGAGTAACTTTTTAATTTTAAATGATCAAATAAGCTTTGTGTTAAAATATTAGAGAAAGAAAAATTCAATGTAAAGAAGCACAAATTATTAACAATGGAAAAAAGAGAAATAGGGTAAGTGCTCCAGTAGTCGGCCACAATGACATAAAACTCCTCGGAAAAAGTACATTTTTAATTCAAAATCGGATATGACGCATTCACACATTCATGTACCTATCCTCAATCATCAACCAGTGGCAGTTAAGTGTTGGGTACTTTTTTTGAATTAGTAATGAGTCATTTCATTTTGAATGGTGTGCCAGTCATCCAAGATTGCGATTCTGCTTATTTTTCAGCTATGATTCAATGGCCGACTACTGGAGCATTTACTAGTGTTGACAACAGCTTGGATTTTAACATATATATATATATTTTAATTTCTGAAACAAGTGGGTGATTCACTATCAGAAAGGTTCATTCTGAAGTTTCAGCTTGTTTTTGTTGCTGTATTGATAGCTGAAAGCTCTAGGTTAGCCAAGATCAACAAAAGATCTGATAAATGGCCGACTACTGGAGCCCTTACCCTATATTAAATTACAAAAAGAAAAGGTTTTAAAGTAGAAACAAAATAAAAAAGAAATTTGTTGCGTCACAATTATTCCAGTGCAGGTGGCGCCCTCGGCAATTATAAAGGCTGGTGTCCCTTGAAGTGCAACGAGTGTTTCTTGGTCACCTGTGGAGCAGGTGCATATTCTTGCAGCACCGATGTTCCTGAATTGTTTTTACCGAATAATAAAAACTTGCAATACACCGCCAACTCGGCTATTTCGATCCATGGACAGCTGTTTCGAGCTTATTATGCTCTCATCAGCATGGAATACGAAAGTAGTCGAGTTGAAGCAAAAATCCTCACATCCCCCTTGGCGGTGTATTGCATGTTTCTGCCTTAGCCCTTGCTTAGGGGCGGTTACTTACTGCTTTATAATAAAAACTTGTTTTTATGCATCAAAAGTTTACTTCCATTTTACCAGTTTTACAGTCCACGATTAAATTTTAACCTAACGACCTTGTCAAAATTAATTACTCTTATCTATATTTTATGTTAAATTAATTAAAGCACAATTTGAATTTAACTTATAAGTACAAAGTACATTTTTAACCCATTAATGCCAAACATTTTTTTTACCAAAGATATTTTGTATGCTGGTTACAAATAGTGTTTTAAGATACAGGAAAAATAATAAAAAAAATATCATGCAAAATTAATTTTTTATTAAAAAAAGAAAAATCGTACTTAAAAAGGGACGCTGGTACACACTTTTTTTAATTTTTTTTTCTGCCTACGATATAATATTTAAAAAGACATATTATAAGAAGAAATAAAAGTAGCAATTAACATTAACTGGGAAGCTGGGAATCATTTTAAAAACTTAGCTTTTTTGTTCTTGAGATATTGAACGATGAAATTCTTGATAAAGATCATATTAAAACGGCTACAGAACAAACTTTACAATGGTTATGCTTTGTCATCTGTTAATAATGAATTGAAACAATACCAAAGTAATAATTGAACACTATTATTTGGTTGAAATGTTCATTTTTTGAAAATTCAGACGCACTTTTTGGACCGTCCATAAAAAGAGACGCTAGGCATTAATGGGTTAAACTACACAAGGGCTTTTAAATATTGAATTATTGTTGTTTGAGTAACATAATTTAAAAGTAAAGATTAAACATCATTTGAGAGTTTCTAAAAGTTCTTGAAACTTTCAGTTAACCGAAGAGGGCCAAATTCGGCATTGATGTGACTGAGAGTTTTTCATCTTCAGAGACCGATTCTTCCACTTCTTGGGGTGACATAACTCGGAAATTTTTTATTTCTGTTGCAATTTCACAGTCAGATTTCTCTCCTGATGTTTGCAAATTATCATCTACCGAAACATATTGCGAAAATTGTTCATCAATTTCTTCATCATTGACTCTTTCCGCTATGGAACCGTTTTTAACACACTCTATGAAAGCTTGATTTTATGAAACGGTGCTAATGATTTTGATAAAGGACTGTTTTAACAGATTTTGATATACAGTGAACTCTCACTTATACGTCGCCTCCTTTATGCTCTTTTTTCACTTTTACGACGATTTTAAATGGTCCCAGCACATTTTATAGCAAAATAATGATAGTGGCATTCGTTTATGCGTCGCGCTAAAGATAAATATTTCACTTATGCACCGAATTTTCCCTAAAATGTAAAAAATTTAAATTAATTTCTTTAAAAAATAAGCATTTTTCTTCACTTTTCTCTTTAATCTTTCGCCTTTATTTCTCACGGAAGGCATTTTTTCCGTATGAACTAAAGTTCTGAGAGGAACAATTATCTATTATGCATCGTTTTAAAGGGAACTATTTGTAATTAGGTATGCTACAATTATTTGTTTTCTCTTTATCATTGCAGTTAAGTTACAGTAACTGCCAAAACCGTAGTAATATATCCCTTTCATATAGACACATTCTTATTCATTTTCTCATTAGAACCTATGTTGCGTTTTAGTAATTTAAATAGGCTTATTCACTTATACGTCTCTCTCACGTATGCGCCTTTTCTGTTGGTCCCTTGGGCCGGCGTATAAGTGAGAGTTCACTGAAGTAATGATTCTGTTCTTCCAGATTTGATGTTATAAAGCAGCTGATTTTATAATCCGGTGATTTTATTAGTGGCGGGCACTGCACCGTACGTTTAATTTATTTCGGAAATCAAGAAGTGAAAGTACTTGATTTCCGGCTCGACCACCGCCGGCGTCCCGTTCACCAACTTCAGAGACTTGGCCTTCTTCACCACTCGGAAGAACTCCTTGTTCAGCTTCCCCGCTGACAGAGTAAACATGTATTTCTTTTCCCTGAAACGAAAGTCATTCCCCGTGTACATTTAAATAAGAAATACAGTGAACTCTCACTTACACGCCGCCTCATTTATGCGCCTTTTTCACTTATAGGACGATTTTCAATGGTCCCAGCACATTCCATAGCAAAATAATGATAGTATCGTTCGTTTATGCGTCACTCTAAAAATAAATATTTCACTCATGCGTCGAATTTTTTGAAAAATGTAAACAATTTAATTTATTTTCTTGAAAAATGAGCATGTTTTTTCACTTTTCTCTTTAATCCTTCTCTTTTATTGCTCGGCATTTTTCCAGGCCTTCCTTCGGCGGAAGGCATTTTTTCCACATGAACTAGAGTTCGGAGAGGGACAATTATCTATTATGGATCGTTAAAAGGACCAGTTTGTGATTAGATATGCTACAATTTTTGTTTTCTCCTTATCATTGCAATTAGGTTTCAGTAGTTTGCCCCCAAACCGTAGTAATATGGCCATTTTCTATAGAAACATTCTTATTCATGCTCTCATTAGAACCTGTGTTGAATTTTAGTCTTTTAAATAGGCTTGTTCACTTATACGTCTCTCTCACTTATGCGCCTTTTTCTGTTGGTCCCTTGGGCAGGCGCATAAGTGAGAGTTCACTGTAATAATATGGACATTTATTAAAGACACATTTAAATAAGACATTTATTTATTAACACATTTAAATATGATAATCTTAAATATGGTTTCAGAAAAACAAAAAATACACTTTTAAAGTTAATCAAACAAAGATTAAACTATATTTCATGATACTCTAACTGCTTTCCCTATGGTTTCAAAACTATTGAATATCCGCTAAGTTTACTTTCACTTATAATACATCAACATTATGTAACATAGTTTAGCCTTTAGTATTAATAACAGTGTTAAATATATTACTTTTATCTATGCAAAGAACGTGAATATTATCTTTTATTCAAAGTTACATACAAACAACTGAAACACTTATAATCAATACATCAACATGTTATATAGTTTAGCCTTTAGTATTTATTAATAAACAGTGTTAAATATATTACTTTTATATTTGCAAAGAATATGGATTTTATCTTTTATTCAGAGTTACATACATACAAACAAACCCATATGTGAAACTAATAAAGCGTATTAAAAAGAACTACACCCTTAAAAATAGGTGTTGTTTTACAGTATAATGCAGGTAATTTGTAGAAACAAACTAAACATTGCTAGTTTCATAGTGATAAACTATGAATTGGTAATTTTACAGTAATAAACTGTAAACTGATAAATTTACAGTTTATTACCGTGCATTTTACAGTTTTTAACTGGAACCTCAGCTGTCAGTAATATATTGTTGTTTTTAGAGCATAACACAGCTAGTTTTGTGGTATTAAACTGTAAAATTGGGGTAATAAAGTGTAAAATTTCTGCTTGACAGTAATAAACGGTAAAATTGCTAATTTTTTAGTTTATTACTATGCATTTTAGTTTTAAACTGGAACCTCTGCTGCCAGTAATATACTGTTGTTTTTACAGTATAATAGTTCAATAACAGTATAACTGTTCAAGGCTTTTCTTAAGTCAAATCAAAAAATAAGTTTTTTTTTCAACTTCATGGTTAATATCCAATCTTTCACCATGATTTGCATTTAAAACATTTTGTAGTCTTAATTGTAAGTAGAATATTTATCCTAAGCAATGTGTTTTTTATAGTGCTTTGCAACGTGCAAATATTATTTTGTAGTTTAAATTGTATTCCTTAAGTAGTAGATTGTTCACTGCATCAATTAATTTCGCGAGACAGTGGCGTAGCAAGAACCAAATTAAGACTGGGCGAATAAATTTTGCGAGGCCCCGAGCCCCCCCCCCCCTCCCCTGAGATTGATTCCAGATCAAGTTATTCAATTATTCTGTGTAAAAAAATAATTAAAAAAAAATTTCTCGTATTTGTTTGCCAATCATTAAAATTTTAATATTCTACATAAAAAAAAATTTGAGACAAAAACATACAATATGAAATAGTTATATATACATTGGGGTAGTTTGAACTACTTTGAAATGCTTGATATATTTAATTTTTGTCACAATATTTTGATGAGCTATGAAATAAATGTATACTTTATAAATGCAGATGAATACTTATTCATTCTAAATTTTACTTATATTACGCTTTAAAAGATCGGCTGTGTATTAAGTCTAGTTTAATGTTGCACCCATTAGAGCAACATTTTGGGCAGAGTTGATTTGTTTCAGGAGAAAAAAAAGACTTAAAATCAAGAAATTCTACTAATTGATCAAAAATTCATTTTTGCAAAATTAGCATCTACAAGTTATAGCGCCTGAATAAAGGGGGGGGGGGGGCATTTTGAAATGTGTCTAATTGTGCGTTTATCGTTAATGGTGTGTGGATTTGGTTTTAGAGATTTTAAGACAGTAGCCCGTCTAATTTGCAAAGTTTACTTTATTGGTACAATTTG